>CM072517.1:1266301-1343801 GCA_036898135.1 Oncomelania hupensis
GTTATTTGAGGCGTGATGTTCCACTGTTTCTTTATGTTATTTGAGGCGTGATGTTCCACTGTTTCTTTAGGTTATTTGAGGCGTGATGTTCCACTGTTTCTTTATGTTATTTGAGGCGTTATGTTCCACTGTTTCTTTATGTTATTTGAGGCGTTATGTTCCACTGTTTCTTTATGTTATTTGAGGCGTGATGTTCCACTGTTTCTTTATGTTATTTGAGGCGTGATGTTCCACTGTTTCTTTAGGTTATTTGAGGCGTTATGTTCCACTGTTTCTTTATGTTATTTGAGGCGTTATGTTCCACTGTTTCTTTATGTTATTTGAGGCGTTATGTTCCACTGTTTCTTTATGTTATTTGAGGCGTGATGTTCCACTGTTTCTTTATGTTATTTGAGGCGTTATTTTCCACTGTTTCTTTATGTTATTTGGGGCGTTATGTTCCACTGTTTCTTTATGTTATTTGAGGCGTGATGTTCCACTGTTTCTTGATGTTATTTGAGGCGTGATGTTCCACTGTTTCTTTATGTTATTTGAGGCGTGATGTTCCACTATGTTTCTTTACGTTATGTGAGGGTGGAGGCGTGATGTTCCACTGTGTTTCTTTACGTTATTTGAGGGTGTGTCACAAGAGGCTATTTAGACCCTGCACTAAGGCTTCTTGCCTTAACTGGTTCAGCCTGCTTTGGCCTGGGTAACGTAAAGTCGCTGCCTAGATGACGACACAAGTCAGTTGTGTGCTAAGCATGTGTAAACTAACGCTCGCTCAGGTAGGCAGTGACCTCATCCCGCTGACGTATAGCCACCACCCCCTGATAGAGGGCGTTCAGATCTCACGAGATTTTCGCGGGCTTTGGCTGACCACAAGTCTAGGTAGTCATTCTTTGTCTAACGCTCACCCGAGACGGACACGTGGAAAAATCTCTCTCATAAAGACTAAAGCAGGTGACGGGTGAAAATCATTCATCGCAGTATAGCCACAACCTGACATTGTCAAGAAGACGAGCAGGCTAGTTGGTCCGAGGTAGGGATAGACCACTAAGAATCAACCCTGACCTTCGGCCTGCAGTGGACCATCTAGCACTGAGCTACGATAGCCCAATAGTCAACAACCAAGGAGGAGACACCATCACCACACCTCAACACATCAGCTAAGTGCAAGAAGAATTGCACTAACTCTGATCTAGAAGGACTGTGCGGTAGTCCACTCTCCTGAAAACAAACATCAGGCATACCAGAACAAATAGTCCAATGATGAGATATATCAAGAACAGTAGCAGCATAGACCCATCAAGGAGCGAACTAGTCGAAGTAAATTTGGACATTTAAGTGAATAGAGTGTTTAGATAATTATGTTTAGAGTAGAGGAAATAAATGTGTGATATTTACTGTTAACAAGTGGCCTGACTACCTATGTTTCATAGCCGTGTGAGAGCTTGTGTATCAGTGATTCTTTTACCATTTTCCCTCTATCTCTATAACCCTATCCGCACACAGACCGAGCTAAACTTATAAATGTATTAAGATTAGTCATAGGGTGATTACACTAGCCGGATCCCGCAGACGATAGACGAGTAGGTAATAGCATTCTATTGTGCAGAGCCCAGCAACAATAGACCCACCGTCAAAGGGTGGAGGCGTGATGTCCCACTGTGTCACATGCTGATCATTACCACGCGCTGTCTTTGGTCCTTCCCTCCCCCGCCCTCATACTTGTCATTTAAGGTGCTCCATGCAGTTCCCTAGAGTTTTTTAAATTTATTTTTATAAATTTGACTTTTTATATGCTTTCTCATTCTTTGTCTATCTGCCCGTCTCTCTGACTGCCTGTCTCTGTCCGCCACTCTCTGACTGCCTGTCTCTCTCTGACTGCCTGTCTCTCTGTCTCTCTCTGACTGGCTGTCTCTCTCTGTGTGCCACTCTCTGTCTCTATCTGACTGCCTGTCTCTCGGACTACCTGTCTCTGACTGCCTGTCTCGCTGACTGCCTGTCTCTGACTGCCTGTCTCTCTGACTGCCTGTCTCTCTGTCCGACACTCTCTGACTGCCTGTCTCTCTGTCCGACACTCTCTGACTGCCTGTCTCTCTCTGACTGCCTGTTTCTCTGTCTCTCTCTCTGGTCCTGATCATCGCAGCAATGTCCACAGATAAAACCGTATTCAAAAGAACCTAAGGAAGACGCATAATTTGACAGAAAAAAAAAACCAAAAAGCATTGATATTATTATTTTTTTAATGTAGGTAGTTAGGTAGTTAGCTATTCCTGTGGAACTTTGGTTGTTAACTTAATTTTCCGCCGTAGGACGTAGTCGTAGCCATAGTCGTGGTAGTTGTGGTCACCATCTTAGAAAAAGGGTCATGCGGTCATGTGACAAATGCCATTTTAACTTTCGTTTGACTTTCTTCAACTTGACTTGAAAAAATATATAAAGAAAACCAATAGTTAGGGTCTATGAACATGTCAAAACCTGTGGAAAGATTGTTGTTGTTGTTGCTGTTGTTGTTGTCCTGGAAACCAAGGAGCTTTCTTGTATTTTGTCGTTTTTGATTTTCACCTTCTTGTGTTGACTCTTTCTGTGTTTTGTTTCCCATTTTGTTATCGCTCTCTTATGTAATGCTTTGGTTGTTCTTTTCTTGTCCAATGGCGTTGTCCCATCTGTTCGTTAGGAAGCAATCAGCATCGTGCAAGCCTCATGTCACATTGCCCATTACACACCTCTAGGCGTCTTTTTGGTCTTCATCATCATCATCATCATCATCATCATCATCATCATCATCATCATCATCATCATCATCATCATCATCATCATCATCATCATCATCTTCTTCTTCTTCTTCTTCTTCTTCTTCTTCTTCTTCTTCTTCTTCTTCTTCTTCTTCTTCTTCTTCTTCTACTTCTTGTGTGTGTGTGTGTGTGTGTGCGTTTGTGTGTGTCTGCGTGTGTGTGTGTGTCTGCGTGTGTGTGTGTGTGCGCGCGTGTTATCTCGATTCTGAGACTTATTCCTTTTGTTTTATCTTGGCAATAAAAGTATTTTACTTGACTTGACTTGATTTGACTTGATTTGACTTGACTTCTTCTTCTTCTTCTTCTTCTTCTTCTTCTTCTTCTTCTTCTTCTTCTTCTTCTTCTTCTTCTTCTTCTTCTTCTTCTTCTTTTTCTTCTTCTTCTTTCACCTACTCGGTCTCATCTTTATTTGTTCTGTTTAATTCCACTTTCTTTTTTTTTCCTCTATCTTCCTCGCCTTCTTCATTTTCTCCAAACCCCACTCCTTTCTCTCTCCCTCCCTTTCTCTTTCTCCCCCTCTCTCTCTTTCCCCTTCCCTCCCTATATCTCTCCTTCTTTCTCCCCATTCCTCTCTCTCTTCCACTCTCCCTCTTTCTCTCTCTCCCCACCCTTTCTCCCCCTCTCTCTCCTTCCCTCTCTCTCCCTCTCTATCCCTACCTCTCTCTCTGCTTCCTGTTAATTGGTTAAGAGATAGATTGGATGAGTATACATACTAATTATTCAAAATTTCCAACACCTAATTTTAAAAAGCGTCAAAGTTTAATTTACTATCCTCCCTCCACCCCTCTCTCCCTCTCTGTTTTTAAAGGTGTACTTTATTTAAGAATAAAATTGTTGTTCTTCCTCCTTACTCGTCATTTTCTCTTTGTTGTTTTATGCTATTTGAGCGTGGAGGCGTGATGTTCCACTTTGTTACATGCTAATCATTACCACACTCTCTCTTTGGACTTTTTCCTTGTCACTTAAGGTGCTGCATGCGCTGCTTCAGGGTTTTTTGTTGACATCTAGTTTAGTCGAGCTTGACTTTTTATATTCTATCTCATTATGTGTCTGTCTGTCTGTCTGTATTTCTTTCTCCCTCCTCCCCCACTCTCTCTCTCTCTCTCTCTCTCTCTCTCTCTCTCTCTCTCTCTCTCTCTCTCTCTCTCTCTCTCTCTCTCTCTCTTATGATTTAGGATAGGATAGGATAAGATAGGTCTCCCAACCCCCAGATCACAAACGACGAGGCTGGTCATCTTTTCAACCGAAGGACTAACACATATGGCTGCGTGTGTGCGTGCGAATGTAAATGAATATTAGCGGAACATTGTTTAATAATAATAATAATAATAATAATAATAATAATAATAATAATAATAATAATAATAATAATAATAATAATAATAACAATAATAATAATAAAATATAATAATAATAATAATAATAATAATAATAATAATAATAATAATAATAATAATAATAATAATAATAAAAATAATAATAATAATAATAATAATAATAATAATAATAATAATAATAATAATAATATTAATAATAATAATAATAATAATAATAATAATAATAATAATAATAATAATAATAATAATAATAATAATAATAATAATAATAATAATAATAATAATATTAATAATATTAATAGTGGACGATATGCACGTGCTTTTTCCTAAATCAGCAACCAGGCTCAAAGCGCGGCGATCTGTACCAACATAACAGCTCTCATGTTTCACTCAATCTCACACACACAGCAAACACACATCTATCACTCAGACATGTGGGAGATCGCTATTAGAAAACGGAAATGAAATCGAATTTTTATGTTTCAAATGTTGGTATAGACTTTCTCCAACACCATTATTGAAGGGAGGAAGAAAACTCTCTGTGACGTCAATAGTCTCCTACCCAAGTCACATACGTTCGCCCCTTGTGGGAATCGAACCCGAGACCTTCGCCTTAGGAAATCCTGTTACTAGCCCACTGCGCCATGAGACACTATACGGTCGTGAGCATTATGAAGGTGGGGGGGGGGGGGGCGTGGGGGGACAAAGAGCTGAGGAACGTAGACATGCTCTCATATTTACTGCCCATTTAACCCATAGTCTGCAACAAGATGTGAGGCGATGGGTCCTATCTGGCGTTTTTGTGCGTGGCAATATTAGGACTTGCGGTCCTCACACAAACTTTGCAGAATCCTCTAAATCACCCATGATGTGTTCAATAGACGTTCTTTGTCTTGTAGGAACGCCGGACAGATAATACCACTACCTTATATCATATTTATTTGTGGTCAAAGTATTTGGAAATGACACTAACACAAAATAACTGTTAATAGTATTTTATAACCACTTGATTTTTTTTTACAAATAAATCAGAAATTTCAGTTTTTACCTTGAGGATTATGAGTGTTTTAGGTCATCTTTTAATAAACATAACATAATAGGGATTACTCAATTCCACGTCATATTCTTGCAGTCCAACACTTCTAATTCATATTAATGCAACCAAACGAGATAGGTGATTGTAAACAATTAGTTTTAAGCTTTATCATTGAAAATACACAATTCCACATAATTATGAAACGTCTGTGAATCTTGCTTTGTGTTAAAGGTTTTGTATTTGGAAAACATTGGAAGGAATATAACAGTTTATATTTTGCTTTGACGATGTTTTCAATAACGTAACCATAAAACAGTGAGCTAGGCAATCTCCCAGCCACTCAAAGAATTACAATTCTATCAGCTTTCAATATTACTTAACCCTAACCCTAACCCTAACCCTTTGTAATTGTAATTGCCCAGCTTGAGAGGAATAAAGTTGTGTGGCATTGGGTTGTGCTGTATTGTGTTGTGTTGTATTGTGTTGTATTGTATTGTATTGTTGGGATGTACATTTTGTATTGTAGCTTTCTGCGGAGAAACTATTATCTGTGATATATCAGGGCAGTTTACTTTTTTATGACATTTACCTCTAGTTTATTGTATGTATTTAACCGTATGTTTTGTTATTTATTTGTTTTATTTATTATTTATTGCTTGGACTACTTCTCATGTGTATGTAATAATATTTTTAATTCTGGTGTATTTTGCTAATTGCGCTGATGCTGCCATTGTAATTGCTCAGTTTGAGATGAATAAAGTTGTATTGTATTGTATTGTATTGTATTGTATTGTATTAACAATGTACCACATTTTACGGCGAAATCATTGCAAGAAGACATCTTATAGTATTGGTTGTAATACTATTATTACGTAACAAAATAAAACACTGCTTTTACTCACAAAACAACGTGCTTATTTGTTTGCTTAAGTTAACGTCTTTTCACCTAAATGACTTGATACTGGGTGGAGGGGAGGAGGGGTGTGGAGGTGAGAGTGAAGGAAGTAAACGTCTGCCAAATATTTGCCAACATGTTCTGTAAAGTTAGATAAGATAAGATAAGATAAGAATATTTATTAACCAAGTAAAAACGTTACAAGGATTTTGGTGTGGCATGGCGACAATGAAATACATCCTTTCTTGCA
The DNA here is from genome assembly GCA_036898135.1 of Oncomelania hupensis. Taxonomy (NCBI): domain Eukaryota; kingdom Metazoa; phylum Mollusca; class Gastropoda; order Littorinimorpha; family Pomatiopsidae; genus Oncomelania; species Oncomelania hupensis. The sequence goes on from CM072517.1 coordinate 1,272,600, forward strand.
CAGTCACACATGCATTCATCGTGTCATACACTTCATTGGCATACAACATATATACAGCACTAAAGTATAGGTAAACACAGTGTTAAACATACATCACTCATCAGTCATATAAAGTTATGGAGTCAAACACATCCTGTAAGTAAAACAAAATACAGCATTAAAACAATTTAACAGCATTAAATAAAATGAGAATTATTAAGAATGTTAGGCTTCACATCCAGATCTACACACACCACAACACAACACACCACACACACACCCACGCACACACACACACACCCACACAGCATAGCATACTCCTATTTCACAAAGGTACAAATCAAGCAATGGTAATGAGTTTTCAGTTTATACAGATCATTCCATGTTTGGTGATGTACTGAGGACAGCGTCTGGGAAGAAACTGTTTCTGAATCGAGAAGTTCTGGCTCTTAAAGCACGGAACCGACGGCCAGAGGGCAGAAGCTCGAAGAGACTGTTGGCTGGGTGTGATGGATCGCAGACTGTCTTTTCTTAATTAGCGTTTGTAATGTTATTATTACATGTTGCCCTTGCAGTAGTGCTTGCTGTTAGTTTTCTTTATCTTAGTACTGTGTCAGTGTTGTGCCTGGAAGTACTGCCCACAGTTTTCCTTGTAAGGCGTATAATATAGTTTTTTTTAAAATAAAATCGCGAGTCACCGTTCCAAGCGCAGAGAGGACATACAAAGATGGGTATTTGTTAAACAAACATAGATAAAATGCCACTCATATTAAGAGACGTGATAATCAAAAACAAAGGAAAAATTCACTTCTTCGATTCAAATTCTTGGATTCTTCAACGAGGTATAAAAAGTACTGTTTCTATTGGAGAAGCCCAGAGAAGAAATGTCCTAATGTTTGTTCGTTGAAAACAGCCAGTGGTCTGTACTCTCTCACGGTTCATGAAGTGGACGTTACAGTTTTTTTGAAATAGCGCAGCAGGTTTTGCTGCAAACTGGAACTGGATGCTTCAGGCTACTTGGGAAAGGTGAAGAGGATTCCCCAAAACATAATGTTCAACATTTTCCCCCCGTTTTATGGAAGGACACAGTCAATTTTTGTAATATTTAGTTTAATTTAAGGGGTTTGTAGATAGCTGGGATATGATTTAATTTAATGAAAATCCCCTCTTTAAAAAAATGTGATGCTTTTTGCGCAACATTAACAACCGATCCTGGCAAAGCGTAAATGAAAGACTTGTATAATATGTTTTTGAGAGTTTATAACAAATTTGTTTGCGTCTTTTTGATATAATTTTGTTTCGGGACAAATTTTTTTTAAGAGTTGTTTTTGATAGTTTGAAGTTTGAGAAGTTTGGTTCTTTTTGTAAGAGTTGTTTTTGATAGTTTAAAGTTTGAGATATGTACTTACAATTAATCAAATATGAAGTTTTTTTTTGTGCGTCTCTGAGACAAGAAAAAAAGATGAAACATGATTATTGTCGATGAGAAGAATGGTTTTGATTTTACCACGCAGGTCGTATTCCAGACCTGTCAATATATTTAGCATGAGCTCTCCTTTTAGGTGACATTTCAAGTGACAATCTCTCTCTGTCTCTGTCTCTGTCTCTGTCTCTGTCTTTGTCTCTGTCTCTGTCTGTCTCTCTCTCTCTCTCTCTCTCTCTCTCTCTGCGCTCTCTCCCCTCTCCCCCTCTCTTTCCCCGCACAACCTAGTTTTACTGTCAAACTAATCAGAGAGCCACTGCCTGTTTCTGGTTTTGTAATGTATCACAAAGCAGACGTTAACCGCGATTAGCACAAAGCGACTTCGTGGTTCTTTCTTTATTACATGGATACGCTGCCTTGATCAAGTTATCATGTGGATTATTACATGAATACGCTGCCTTGATCAAGTTATCATGTGGATTATTACATGAATACGCTGCCTTGAACAAGTTATCATGTGGATTATTACATGAATACGCTGCCTTGAACAAGTTATCATGTGGATTATTACATGGGTACGCCGCCTTGAACAAGTTATCATGTGGATTATTACATGGATACGCTGCCTTGATCAAGTTATCATGTGGATTATTACATGAATACGCTGCCTTGATCAAGTTATCATGTGGATTATTACATGAATACGCTGCCTTGATCAAGTTATCATGTGGATTATTACATGAATACGCTGCCTTGATCAAGTTTTCAGGTGGATTAAAACAATGAGCGCTGCAGTAATTAAAACAAAACGTACAGCAGAGAGGCGGAGAGGTGGTTAATTTTCACTGCCCAACACGCAAGAAAGAAATAACTTGATGACGTAAATCTTTCAGGGCTGCCATTTGGAGCTGCACGATTGCCTCTCCATTTTTGCCTCGCAGAAGTAATTAGTGGGTTTGCATGAAGAAGTAATCAATGGGTTTGCACGAAGAAGTCAACAGTGTTTCTGGTTGAAGAACAACTCCCGTGTTTTCACCAACAAACGTAGGCTTAATCAGTATATTTTGCATGAATAAGTAATCAGTGTTTTTTGCATGAAGAAGTAGTAATCAGTGATTTTCCATCAAGAAGTATACGGTGTTTTTGCATGAAGGAATAATCAGTGTTTTTGCTTGCAAAAGTAATCGTTGATGGCCGCAGAAGCAATTGCTTGAAGCGCCCTTGACCCCGAATGCGGTTAAACCCTGGCATGATTATGCCACTTGAATTAACTCCCTTGGCATCGACCATTCTTGTTTTTTTAAGACAAGTATGAGCGCTCAAGGCTGGGAGCAAATCATTTCTATTTCATTTTCTATTATTTTGACAACAGGTTATTAGCGGATTAAGAATTTTGCTTCAGTTGGCTGGAGGTAAATCATTTTAATGTTCTTTTCTTTTGCAATTCATTAAATTTTAGAACAAATATGAGTGATTTAAGGGTTTGGCTGAAGTAGCAAATTATGTTTTTTTTAATTTGTTATAAAGTGTATGAGAGCATTCGTGCAGATTTCAGCTAGGACAGCATGTTAGGAGTGTTAAGTTCGGGGTGTTCTGTGCAACACACATTTTTGCTCTAATCTCGAAGGAATTTTTTGAAGAAAAATGTGGAACAGATAGATCTGTCATTCAGACCAAGTAATTCAATTAAAATCAAGATTAAGAAGAAGAAGAAGAAGAAGAAGAAGAAGAAGAAGAAGAAGAAGAAGAAGAAGAAGAAGAAGATGATGATGATGATGATGATGATGATGATGATGATGATGATGATGATGATGATGATGATGATGATGATGATGATGATGATGATGATGATGATGAAGAAGAAGAAGAAGAAGAAGAAGAAGAAGAAGAAGAAGAAGACCTCGTGGCGCAGTGGATAAGTCGCCGGTTTCATATGCCGAAGGTCGCGGGTTCGATTCCCGCAAAGGGCGAACGTATGTGACTTAGGTACGAGACTATTGAGGTCACCGAGAGTTTTCTCCGGGCACTCCGGTTTCCTCCTTCCCTTCAATAATGGTACTGGATGCAGACAATACACAATTTTAACAAATAAAAATTCGATAAAAATTCGAAAAATAGCGATCTCCTTGCCTTTACACCACCTGTTTGGGTGATGGATGTGTATTTGGTGTGTGTGTGTGTGTGTGTGAGTGTGGATGAGACAGGTGATCGTGTATGTTGGTACAGATCGCCGCGCTTTGAGCCTGATTGATTTGGGGAAAGGCGCATACATAGCATCCTGTATTATTATTATTATTATTATTATTATTATTATTATTATTATTATTATTATTATTATTATTATTATTATTATTATTAAGATGAAGACAGACAGACAGGCAGTGCAATAATTAACAGGAAAAGAATTTACAAAAGGAAGAATAACGAAGAAAGAGGAAGACGGTTCAAGACGAAGACGATGAGTGCAAAGAAGAATTTCGCAATCACAACGACGACGACGACGATGGAGAACTTTATAATCAGATTATCTTTTGTGGTACTGAGAGAAGATAAAGAACAACAACGGGAACAAGAAGACAAAAAAGGAGAACCCGAAACAAGAAGAAGATAGAACATGTGGCTTCTCTGCTCTTTCTTTCACACTCCATTCCACTGATATCTTTTACCCGTTTGCTCGTTGTCCTATTTTCCACCTCCATTTTTGTGGTCTTCTGTTCTGATTCTTCTTTGCCTTCATTACTAGGGTAACTTTATGGCTGCCATTCCCTACAGTACTGGGCAGGCTTCCCGGCATCCCTTGCCTTCGACACCAGACAGGGGTGCCTGGCCACCCGCCGACCCCATCACAGAGAAAGAGAGAGAGACAGACAGACAGACAGAAAGACAGAGACAGACAGAGACGGAGACAGACGGGCAGAGACGGGAAGAGAGAAAGAGAAAGAGAGATGTATTCAAAGTGTTTGGAGATGAAAGGGACACAGGAATCTTTCATCATCTCTCCATCTCAAAGGAAAAGCACTCACACACACAAATACACACAAACAGACACACTACACACACACACACACACACACACACACACACAAAGGCACACGCAAGTGGTAAGTTGTTGACAGACGGATCTTTTGAACATTTCCAGCGTTCCAGCGGAAGGTTTGAGTTTGTAATCACCGTCCTGTTTGACCACCAGCCACAAATCGACAGTTGTAAGGAAGTCTGGCGCCATTTTGATATAGATCGATTGAAAAGGAAGTGGTGAGGTGTAGCGTTAGTCCCAGCGCCTTTGGATGAGCATCGGAAGTGACGTCATAGTAGCAAGATGGCCGATGTGGATGATATATATATAATTGTTGTCACTATCTTAATGCGCTTCTTCTTTTTCTTCTTCGTCGTTTTCTTCTTCTTCTTCGTCGTTTTCTTCTTCTTCTTGTTCTTGTTCTTGTTGTTCTTGTTCTTGTTGTTCTTGTTCTTGTTGTTCTTGTTCTTCTTGTTCTTGTTCTTGTTCCCCCTTTGGGGTGCCGGGGGTTTCAGTATAAATAGTATCCCCACTTTCTGGAAATTTAGTGCATTAAATTCCCACTGTCGCTCTTTCTCAATTGCTCGTTCTCATTCCTGCTCTGTTCTATCAATCTGCTATACTATCTTCTTCTTCATCGCTAGACCAGTCACCTACCTTTTTTTCTTGAAAACTCTTCCGGGACAAGACTCCTTATTTGTGTGTGAGGTCTGTTGGATTAGCGTGGGAATATTAGACGCTTTCTGCCAGGTGGTCACTAGGGCTTCCTATGATGTTATGATTTAGCGATGTAAGCATTCTAAATGTGTTTTGTTGATAATTTATACTAATGTTTGTATTCTATTTTGTTTTTGTAAACGGGGGTTCGATAAATTAGAGTATAGCCTCAGGGTCCCCTGCGTGGGATGTCTTTATTGTAAAGTGACTGGCTGGTGGAGAGCTTTCAGTTTTCCCACTTGGGTTATTTCAGCAGATCTTTTATGCGGATCAGGGGTTGTCCGGTCCTGATTTGGCTCGGAAGAGTCCGCTGGACCTAAAGGAATAATCATATAATGTAATGTAATCTTGTTCTTGTTCTTGTTCTTGTTCTTCTTTTTGTTCTTCTCCGACTTGTTTTTAAAACTTGATTTCGTGTGTTTCATTTTTCTCTTCTACTTGAATAATAATAATAATAATAATAATAATGAATGGTACTTATATCGCGCAAATCTCACATTGTGACTCATTGCGCACCCACTCGCATTCATCCATTGTACATCCTGTCATTACAACACATATGGCATAATATTACAATGAAATAAAAACAACAATGAATGAATGAATAATTTATAAAGCGCGTAAATATCTCCACGCCGACGGGCATGACCGTGAAACCGAATTAAATAGATTTACTTGTGACTTACTTAATAATTTTTTGGGCAAAAATATTTTTGAAATGTACCCCAAACACAACGTCTCATGTCCGTTCTCACAGTATCATTACACCACGCAAATAATGCTATTCAGTATGCACGCCCACTCTCTGCACCCACTCCCACATACACACACACGCACGCACGTGCACGCAGGGACAAGAAGCTAATACTAAGTAATGGATACGAGTCGCGCAATGGCGAGACTTGCAATAGAACGTCTAGAATGAAACGACCGCGGAACAGGCTCCATCCATCAAACCTCCCCAGGCTTATGCCTAATCCTGCTTTTGCTGCTGCTGCTGCTGCTTTTGTAGTATATGCTTTCTGCCAGGACTCTACGGAGAACCTTTCCACAAATTCCACCATCACCGGTGCTGTATAAATCTGCAATCAAAGCAAATCACGTTGCCTGCTGTGGTTAGAAGCGTCCTTTGTGCTATAGCTACTGATCGCTGGAAGATAACAATTTCATGGAGAGAGAGAGAGAGAGAGAGAGAGAGAGAGAGAGGAGGGAGGGACGGACGGACGGACGGACAATCGTCCTCCAAGGAAGTGACCGTGTAGCTCTTGCACCCCTGGTCCTGGATCGCTCTTGATAAACCCAGCCACCGCTCTCTATCGGGAAAACAGACACAAACAGCGGTACGCTTGGTGGTACGGGGCCGTGATGACCTTGACCCTCTATGACCTTGATGCTGAATGACCTTGAAACAGAATTAAATTAATTTATTTTGTCCTTTGAAGTCCCTTCTCTCCTTCGACCCTCCGCCACCTCCACAATCCACACCTCCAATGGATAAGATACAGTTAGCGGTGACCTTGAAAGTTGTGACCTTGACACGGAAAGTCTTCGACATTGACCTTGAGCTGGGGAACGTGGTCCGGTTTTTTTTAGTCGCTGGGGAACGTGGTCCGTTTTGTGTGTGTGCGTTTTTTTTTAGTCGCTAACGTGTTAATTTACGCACGCAAGTAATTAGATGAAGACTAATTAGCTATAGGAACGTCACGTGAAAGAAAGGAAAGATCATGTAGTGTTGATGTATACCCGAAGGGGTTTCTGTGATCGTAAAGATCACTTCCTGGCTTGGTTACTTCTAATGTCCTCTTTGTCAAAAGAGCTTGTTCTGATAAAGCACTTACAAGCTCAGAGAGCTTCTGAGAGCGTTGGCCACCACTATTCATCTCATCTAGTGAGAGGGGAATGAATACGATGACTACTTCCGTTTTTACTTGCAGTGACAGCAATCCTGGCTTTACTATTGACTAGCAGTAATCCTGGCTGTACCACTGACTAGCAGTAATCCTGACTGTATCATTCACTAGCAGTAATCCTGACTGTATCATTGACTAGCAGTAATCCTGACTTTATCATTGACTAGCAGTAATCCTGACTGTACCACTGACTAGCAGTAATCCTGACTGTATCATTGACTAGCAGTAATCCTGACTGTATCATTGACTAGCAGTAATCCTGACTGTATCATTGGCTAGCAGTAATCCTGGCTGTACCACTGACTAGCCGTAATCCTGACTGTACCACTGACTAGCAGTAATCCTGACTGTATCATTGACTAGCAGTAATCCTGACTGTATCATTGACTAGCAGTAATCCTGACTGTATCAATGACTAGCAGTAATCCTGACTGCATCATTAACTAGCAGTAATCCTGACTGTACCACTGACTAGCAGTAATCCTGACTGTATCAATGACTAGCAGTAATCCTGACATTATCATTGACTAGCAGTAATCCTGACAGTATCATTGATTAGCAGTAATCCTGACTGTACCACTGACTAGCAGTAATCATGACTGTATCATTGAATAGCAGTAATCCTGACAGTATCATTGACTAGCAGTAGTCCTGACAGTATCATTGAATATTGACCACAGCAATCCAGGCTGTATCATTGACTAGCAGTAATCCTGACTGTACCACTGATTAGCAGTAATCTTGACGGTACCATTGACCAGCTGTAATCCTAACTGTATCATTGATTAGCAGTAATTCTGACTGTATCATTGACTAGCAGTTATTCTGACTGTATGTCTAGCAGTAATCCTGACTATCATTGACTAGCAGTAATCCTGACTGCATGATTGTCTAGCAGTAATCATGACTGTATCCTTGACTATCAGTAATTTTGACAGTGACCATAGCAATCCTGACTGTGTCATTGAATAGCCATCTCTAGCACTGACCAAGTCGTCTGATAGACGGTCGGGTTGCTTTGGAGCAGTTTAGCTGTGAGTGCTTAAGCGTGAAATGACGTCGCAAGGTCCGATTGGTCACTTTGTGGCTGATTGACAGGGAAATTGGCGCAATGACCAAGGGCGGTCAGCCATCAAGCTGTCCTCAATCAGCGGCTACCGGTTATATCCCTTCCTTTCGGCGTCCGTCCTTGTCTCATTTCCTCCTACGTCAGTAATGGTCGTTCTCATTATTCCTCCGTTTCGTTTTGTACGTCTGCTTATATTTCCGTCTGTCTGTCTCATTTTGCTGCTATGTCTGTCTGTCTGAGTGTTCCCCTTCTGCTGGTCTTTGTCATTTTCTCCATGTCTGGCTTGTCAGTTTTTCTACCCCTTTTTCATCTGTCCTCGCCGTTTTCATCTGTCTTTATTATTTCCCAATTTCTATCTGTCTCAATCTGTCCATTTTTAAGTCTACGAGTTTGTTCCCATTCCTTTTATATTTCTGACTTCCCTTAATCTATGTCTGTCTTGTGTGTGTATGTGTATCTCACTCTCCTTTCTTCTGTGTTTTGTAATGTATCTGTCTGTCTCATGTCTTTCTCTGTCTCTCTGTCTGTCTGTCTCTCTCTGTCTGTCTCTCTCTCTCTGTCTCTGTCTGTCTGTATGTCTCTCGCTTACTCTCTCTTTCTCTTTTTATGATTTGGTACTTTAGTTTCTGTGCTTTAGCTTGGTGTGTCCCCATAATGACAAACAAGTGTAAAAATGAAGACGAATTGGCACAAAACAAGACACCGCAATACAATAAACACAATACAATACAATATAACACAATATAATACACCACAACACAGTATAGCACAATACAACACAGTACGATAAAATACAACACAATACGCTACAGCACAATATAATACAACACACAGATACATTACAATGAAATACAACACAACATATTACAATACAAACTTGATTTGTTTTAAAACCTAAGCACATCGGTCTTGTCTACAATAACAATGTTGTCGGTAACGTTATTGTGAGTGGAGTCTGGCACCACAAACTGTAATGGTTGTGTTGTCTAACATTGTGATTGATGGTCGCCACCTATAGTAGTTACATTAGTCTGTCGTCCATTAGAAGGTCAGCAATGGTGGTGACTTTAAAGAGAGTCTGAGAACTCATTAAAAAAAAGACTTTTACACTTGCCTGCTTCTCCGAATTCATAGTATTTGTTTTGTCTGCGCCCGCTGGCAGCAAGTGGCTGATGCGCCTTGAGTTGGAGCCTGTCTTGGCCACTGCCTTGAGCAGCGTTTCGCTGGAAAAGCGCTCTATAACAACGATTAAATAAATACATCGTATGACGCGAACGACTGTGTGTGATTGGTGTGATGGGTGATACATATTTGTGGAACTGAATGGCCCTTTTACAACGCCCAGACACGACCTTTATAGTGAAATGGCCCCAAATATCAGACACAAAACATTCATCAATATTGAATATTGCTTGCCGCTAATAGCCATCTCTTAACGTTGATTTATTATATATTATTTTATTACTATCGGGTTTGTCAAATGTATTGAAGTCTGACAGTCAGACACAAACATATTAAAACAACCGAGCTACAGCCACGTCAGAAGCGACCTCTTTAGAGGAGTCCAAACCTCTCACAATCAAAACTAATTAAACGTGTAATACAATTCTTGATTTGAACCTCACTAACACAATATTTGTGTACAACGCATGAACATTATCATGAAAAACACTTTCGTTGCGAGGGTCACATGACTGTCTGTTTAATGAAAGTTGCGATATTATTTACGTCAATCTAAACTCCATTAAAGTTACAATTTTAGTCTTGATTCCCAGACTTGTCACGTCACAATGCCAAATGAACTTGATGCTGACATATTTACGTTGACTAGGATTGCTACGGTTAAATTATAAGGAGCTTAAAAACTATCTTTATTTTAAATTAAAAAAGTACACCTCACCTTAAAGCCTCTCTCTAGAAAACATTCTCACGGAAAGCGATTATCTTTAACTCTGAGGGAATCTTATTTTTCGCTAGCTATCGTCTTGCAATGTAGGATCCGCTACAGGCACCCAAATCGCGTAATGATTATGTGGTCTGAACGTGTTTGAAAGTTGTGATTGTCATTCCTATTTGCTAGTGTAGTCACGTCAAGAGGTCTAGTGAACGTCTCTCCGTGTTTACGCACTGTGACATTAGGAAACAAAATCCAGCTTTGACTTACAACCAAACTTAGCTCGACAGACTGACGCACGCACACACACACATACACACACACGTACACACACAAACACACACATACACACAGTTACTGCTAGTCGATTCAACCAAAATTACTGGACACGAAGAGAGAGGGCGGGCGAGAGAGATAAGACAAGATAAGATAAGATAAGATAAGATAAGATAAGATAAGATAAGATAAGATAAGATAAGATAAGATAAGATAAGATAAGATAAGATAATTATTTAACGAAGGTAGTTGAATAAGCATGGGTCTTATTTTTGTACATCTCGCCTTAAAGAAGGACTAGTCTTCTGAAACTGCTAAACAACATAAAAACGATGACATCTTTACAGATAAACTTGAGTAAGAACACAGGTATGCACATGACGTGCAATGCAAGGAACAGAGAGCGGAGTGACACATCAATGTTATATTTATATTTAACATTTCTGGCATTGTACAGATCAGTTGGTTTGTAAGCATCAAAGCTTAGAGGTCATTATACACATTAACTAGCACATATATATTATTTTCAAAATAATGAAACGAAACACTATGCATTGCTTAAAATCATCAGTAGCAGAGAACATAAATGAGCTTGTAGGAAAAAACAACTCCCCACTCTATTTTGTTACATGTTGACGTGTATTTTGACTTTATATGGTGGGCAGCATATTTGCCCTTGAAAGTATTCATGTTGGTAGATTGTCTCAAGAAGTTCGGGACAGAGTTCCAGAGACTGCTAGCGGAATACATTAAACTAGACTTACACAGATCAATCCGAGGAGTGTTCAATTTCATGACTTGGCGTGAAGTTCTCCAAATGAATTTTGAGCATATGGTTTCTGGTACATATTATTCTGTGATAATGTTTTGCATAAATGAGCCCTTATGTTAAGCTAATCGTACCTATGGAGGGAGAATTCTCCCTAAGTTTATTTAGTCTAACTCAGTAAGGGTTGCTTTCTTTAAGAGAGTGAGAGAGAGAGAGAGAGAGAGAGAGAGAGAGAGAGAGAGAGAGAGAGAGAGAGAGAGAGAGACTAACACAGACACACTTCTTCAAATACAGACGGACAAATTGTAATTGGAGAATGGTTTAGAAGTAAGGGTTCGAGACTTAGGGGCGGGCTTTTGCCAAGCACGTGTTCTGAATGTCCAATCAAGAAAGCAATCGATTTAAAACTGTCTGCCGTCATTCATCACCTACTTAGTGGCCAACATACAACAGGCCACGGGACAGACGCTGTGAGGATCTATTTCCACCAAGTATTTACAATGTGTACACTGTTAGGGTCTCTTTCCACCATTATTTTTGACAAAGTAGTGAACTGGGTTCAGAAACTGTGTGTCCTTTGAACCAATATTTTATCACAAACAACATTTTGGTTTCTTTGCCCACATTATTTGTAAACAGGTGACAAGATCAGACGTCCTGAGCGGGCCCTTATTAAGTTAATCCGCCCCTCTCCGACCCCCCTATCCAACTGCATAAACGTGTCACAATTTCAGCTCTACAAATGTTGGTGGTTAATTTTTGTTAGGGTACACCAGTGTTGTCCAACAGATGGCGAGACAACAAAAAGGCCTTTGTAGTACAACATACCTATTAATATACTGCCCTTAGCTCCCTTATAACACCACATTCCTATATTGCCCCTAACGTCCCCACAACATAACATTCCTATATTGCCTCTAACGTCCCAACAACATAACATTCCTATATTGCCTCTAACGTCCCCACAACATAACATTCCTATATTGCCTCTAACGTCCCCACAACATAACATTCCTATATTGCCCCTAACGTCCCCACAACATAACATTCCTATATTGCCTCTAACGTCCACACAACATAACATTCCTATATTGCCCCTAACGTCCCCACAACATAACATTCCTATATTGCCCCTAACGTCCCCACAACATAACATTCCTATATTGCCTCTAACGTCCCCACAACATAACATCCCTATATTGCCCCTAACGTCCCCACAACATAACATTCCTATATTGCCTCTAACGTCCCCACAACATAACATTCCTATATTGCCCCTAACGTCCCCACAACATAACATTCCTATATTGCCTCTAACGTCCCCTTAACATAACATTCCTATATTGCCCCTAACGTCCCCACAACATAACATTCCTATATTGCCTCTAACGTCCCCACATCATAACATTCTTATATTGCCTCTAACGTCCCCACAACATAACATTCCTATATTGCCTCTAACGTCCCCACAACATAACATTCCTATATTGCCCCTAACGTCCCCACAACATAACATTCCTATATTGCCTCTAACGTCCCCACAACATAACATTCCTATATTGCCTCTAACGTCCCCACAACATAACATTCCTATATTGCCCCTAACGTCCCCACAACATAACATTCCTATATTGCTCCTAACGTCCCCACAACATAACATTCCTATATTGCCTCTAACGTCCCCACAACATAACATTCCTATATTGCCTCTAACGTCCCCACAACATAACATTTCTTTATTGCCTCTAACGTCCCCACAACATAACATTCCTATATTGCCCCTAACGACCCCACAACATAACATTCCTATATTGCCTCTAACGTCCCCACAACATAACATTCCTATATTGCCTCTAACGTCCCCACAACATAACATTCCTATATTGCCTCTAACGTCCCCACAACATAACATTCCTATACTGCCCCTATAGCTATCTCCCCCACAACATTACATTCCTATACTGCCCATATCTCCCTCACAACATAACATTCCTATACTGCCCATATCTCCCTCACAACATAACATTCCTATACTGCCCCTATAGCTATCTCCCCCACAACATTACATTCCTATACTGCCCATATCTCCCTCACAACATAACATTCCTATACTGCCCATATCTCCCTCACAAGATAACATTCCTATACTGCCCTTATAGCTATCTCCCCTACAACATAACATTCCTATACTGCCCCTATCTCCGCCACAACATAACATTCCTATACTGCCATATCTCCCCCACAACATAACATTCCAATGCTTTCCTTATCTCCCCCACAGCATAACATTCCTATGCTTTCCTTATTTCCCCTACAGCATAACATTCCTATGCTTTCTCTATCTCCCCCACAACATAACATTCCTATGATTTCTCTATCTCCCCCACAACATAACATTCCTATGCTTTCCTTATCTCCCCCACTACATAACATTCTTATACCGCTCCTATCTCCCCCACAACATAACATTCCTATACTGCCCCTATAGCCTTTGAATGAATACGTCACACTACGCCCTTCATGCATTAAGATAGAACATGACCTTTCAAATTTAAATTGAACTTTAAACCTTTTGCTCGTGTGTGTGTGTGGGTGTGTGTGTGTGTGTGTGTGTGCGTGTTTCAAAGTACTTGTTAACTGGCAGTCTAGCAAAAAAGATCTCTCATCAACAAAATTACATCAAAGTAATCTGAAAAGATTATTGATGGAACTTTATTTCCATCTGAAGATTTATGTGACTTAATAGTCTGCTGTTCGGTTAACACATTTTCTGTCATCACTTTCTTTTTAAATTTACCTTACATCACGTGTGTTAATATGATGACGTCACTGTGTTGCAGCTTGGGTCAGCAGCAGCGAAGCTGTGACATGTCAGAACATCGCCACCTGCACACCTGACATCAGCAAGTTGCAACCTGAAAGTGGAAATCCCGAGGACATGCAGAAGGCATGCACGTACGTCATTATTGACTCTTTATGCGGTAGTTTACGTCCCCCAAAGCCGTGCCAGAGGCAGGTTGCAGAATCCGGTCATTCTGTGTCACGTCACCCGAGCGGGTTCCGCGACTTCAGCACATAACACGAGTCAAAGGAATAAAACTCAAACAAAATAAACTAACACAAATGCCAGAATAGCAATCACACTCTTTTATTCAACAATCTAAACATACACACACAGGACAAATGGGGAGCTAACCACCCTCCACCCTTATCAAGACCCCCGTCCCAATACTAACTAACAATTACCTCCCTTTGTTCAACCCCAAAACAGAACTAAACATCAACAGGTTTTTTACAAAATGCACAACAAAATCACAATCAATAATCAATTCAAAATACTATAAAATTTCAACTAAGAAATGATGGAGCTGTGAATCTTTAAATCTTCCAACTATTGTCCAAGTCAAACTGCAGAACTTAAGCACTGTCAAATGTCTGGTGCACGTAGCTCAGATGGAGCTAAACAGTCACTTTCACAATATAAGGATGATTTCTTACAACTAAATGAAATATGTTTTTATGTGTGGCGCTGTGCAAGTCTGTGTGTGCGTGAGAGTGGTGTGTGGAATTCCTGTCATAAAGGTAATGCCCTGATACAGGGGCACAACAGGCAGCAGTGGCGGAGTTTACTTTCACACTTCCCCACTGTAGAGGCAAGGTCACAACACAGAATCACGACTGCGCAAGGTGTTGGTGTAGAGGAACACAGCTATACTGATAAGGAACTAATCAGCGTAATACAGATGTTAACAGATGATGTAGTTGATACAACAGGTAACAACAGGTAACGTCATGTACAACAGGTGACAACAGGTACAACAGCCCAAACCTGTAAGCAGATACACAGTCTTAACAGCCTGCCTACAAAACATAAACACTATACAATATAACACGCCGTCCTCCGTCCGCCATCTTGACCTGTTTATGCATAACCATGATAACAATACAAGATGCTATGCATACATTTCAATAATATAATGCAACCCTTGATGCTTAATAATTCGTATCTTCTATAAACACAGTCATTTATATAAATATACATCATCATTGCGACCACACTTCAATCACACAGTCCTAATTCATTCCATCCCATCTCCACCCTCATCATCTTTCTCAACTGTTATAACTACATCACGATTATCTCCCTTCAACCATCTATCTTGCACTATAATGTAAACATGCTTTCTTCATAATCATCATTTCCTTCATGCTTCTCTAGCCTAGTACAATTATCTCTCTCCATACACACACCCTCACCCTCTCCAGGAGTGAGATTTAGCGGTCGCCCGGTCGCCCGAGGCGACTTAAAACCGGCTTGGGCGACCTCACTTTACAATTGAGCCAGCCCGCCTGGCGACCTAAAAAAAAAAGATACTACTTGCAGACT
This sequence comes from Oncomelania hupensis, assembly GCA_036898135.1. Classification (NCBI taxonomy): domain Eukaryota; kingdom Metazoa; phylum Mollusca; class Gastropoda; order Littorinimorpha; family Pomatiopsidae; genus Oncomelania; species Oncomelania hupensis. The sequence goes on from CM072517.1 coordinate 1,288,040, forward strand.
TTTAGAAGCTCGGTCCGAAGTGAGAGCGTTTTTAGGTCACTGTCTGCTACGAGTATGAAGCATACGCGAGCGTTATTTCCCTTTGTGAAAAAGATACTCGCTACAAATTACGTTTATTGTCAAAATTTGTGTTTTATATGTGAACGATTGTCGGGCTGCCTAAAAATAATGCGGGCTACCTCACTTTACTTACTAGCTAGCCCGGCGGGCTAGTTAGTCTCCTGGGTTAAATCTCACCCCTGCAGTCTCTCTTTCACTCTCCCTCTCTAGCATGCATTCTCCATCGTCGCCGTTGACGCTTTTTTAACCACAACAGCAGCAACGACATCTCCCATTCATATACATAATAAGAAAATCATACAAAATCATTATGCATAAAAAATACATCCCCTTTCCCCTCATTCGTCACCATTCATTCACGTACGCAGTCTCGGAGTGCTGCCACTAAGAAATTGAACCACAGGGTTTACTCACCGTATAGGCCTCGACTTGTGACACACACACCTTCTTCTCCAACACAGTACAACACAACACTGTCACAATACAATGGTTAGTCCTTGAGAGTTACTTTGTGTCTGGCTATTGCTGGTTATTCTCACTCAATAATAACACTGATAATGAGGACGAGGACACCTCAATTCTGTAACAGAAACTTGAGTCTCGGTAGGTGTTCAATAGAGAACCACACACACCTTAGGAAAGAACCCTACATTACTTATAAATGGCAGTTACGTTCCTCCTCTATCCAACTCTAAGCATTCTTACCCCGACGAGGGCGTAAGACCTTGGGTGGCTTGTATCAACAATTAACACCTAGTGCTAACATGACACACTGTCACAGAGTCACTGCCTGGTTAGAGTTGACCTCTCGCAAAGCACCCAAATCACTCTGCCCTACCAAATGCACCCAGGCCACAAGCAAACGGTCGAGTTCTCCTCAGTATCCATATTTCTTATTATGCATACCCCTGTTTCTGTATTTGGCCTACCCCTATTACTCGGAAGAGTCCGCTGGACCTAAAGCAACAATAAATCAATCAATCAACCCCTATTACTACGGTACGCACAGGACTTTACGGCTACTGCATTCTTCGTACGCAATAAAGAAAACGGTCAAGCTATTCTATGTACACTACATAACAGAGAAGTGCAACTTCGTACAAAATACAGCTCTCTCTGTTACTGCTGAAACTCGTGTCGTCACATTCTGTCAATAGGACAGGTGGCAAGCTGCCAAGCATCAAGTTCCATCAGGCTGGCATACATCTTTGGGCACATCAACCTGCTCTATAAATATAGACCCATCAGCCTGCTATACATCTATAGACCTTTTAGCCTACTATGCATCCACAGACCCTTCAGGCTGCTATATAACTATATAGACACATCAGGCTGGTTCAGTCGTTTTGGACGCTTGGCAGTGCACTTGGTGCAGAAAGTAGATTTGAGTCAGACCCTGACTTCCACCAAAGTGTAAATATCAATACTACTAGTAGCCTACTAGCCTCAACAATACATCGTCAAAGAAAAGAAAATGTACCTCGTTTCTGCTTTTGCGAAAGCCCATTTTCCTTCCATCGTGCATTGATGCAAATCAGTCATGAAGAGGCATGCCTGCCGTGTTATGTCCTACCCCCGTTGGGGTGCCGGGGGTTTCAGTATAAATAGTATCCCCACTTTCTGGATGTCACCTCACCCGAGCGGGTTCCGCGACGTCAGCACATACAACGAGTGTTTAGGATGAAAACTCAAACAAAATAAACTAACACAAAATGCCAGAATAACAGTCACACTCTTTTATTCAACAATTGAACATACATACACAGGACAATGGGGAACTAACCACCCTCCACCCCTATCAAGACCCCCACCCCAGTATTAACTAACAATTACCTCCCTTTGTTCAACCCAAAACAGAACTAAACATCAACAGATTTTTCACAAAATGCACAACAAAATATCAATCAGCAATCAGTTCAAAATACTATAAAATTTCAACTAATAAATGGAGCTGTGAATCTTTAATCTTCGAACTACTGTCCAAGTTAAACTGCAGAACTGAAGCACTGTTCAAAACGTCTTTTGCACGTAGCTCAGTAGGAGCTAAACAGTTATTTTCACAATATGATAGATGAATTTTATTAACTAAATGAAGTATGTTTTTATGTGTGGTGCTGTGCAAGTCTGTGTGTGCGCGGGTGTGGTGCGTGGAGTTCCTGTAATAAATGGCGACGCCCACGATACTGAGGCAAAACAAGCAGTGGTGGCGAAGTTAACTTCCACGCTCCCCAACTGTAGAAGCAAGGGTTACAACACAGATGCACGTCCGCGCAAAGAGGTGGCAGTGTAGTGGAAACGCAACTACATCATCAAGGGATTAAACAGCATAATAAGATGATACAGATGATACAGATGATAAGCCCAAACCTGTAAGCAAATATATAGTCTTAACAGTCTGCCTACAAAACACAAATACTACATAACATAATACCCCAGCCACCGTCCGCCACCTTCACCTGGTTATGCATGACAACAATGATAATAATACATGATGCTATGCATACGTTCCAATAATATAATGCAACTCTTGATACTTATAATTAATCTCTTCATAAGCACAATCATTTATATAAATATACATAATCATTACGACCACACTTCAATCACACAGTCCTAATTCATTCCACCTCTATCTTCACCTTCACCCTCCCTGTCAACTGTTATAAATACATCACGATTATCTCCCTTCATCCATTCTATCTTATCGTACTATAATATAAACATGCTCTCCTCACATCCACCACTTCCTCCATCTCTATCTCTCTCACTAACATGCATTCTTCATCGTCAACCTTGACCCACTTTTAACCACAACAGCAACGACATTTCTCATTCATGTACATAATAAGAAAATCATATGAAAATCATACAAAAATCAATAAATCATTATTCATCAAAATACATCCCTTCCCCCCTCATTCATTACCATTCCTTCGCATAAGCAGTCTCGGAGCGCTTTGCCACTAAGAAACTGAATTACAGGGTTTTACTCACCGTCTTAGGTCTCGGCTTGTGACACACCTTTCCCCAACACAGATACAACACAACACAGGTGACACAGTGGTTAGTCCTGAGAGTTAATTTCGTGTCTGGCTATTTGCTAGTTATTCTCACAACAATAACAATAATAAGGATAAGGACATCTCAATTCTTCAAAAGACCTTGAGCCTCGGTAGGTGTCCAATAGAGAACCACACAACCTTAGGAAGGAATTCTACATTTATCACATAAATGGCAATTACAATCCTCCTCACTTTCGGACTCTGGGCATTATTACCCCGACGAGGGCGTAAGACCTTGGGTGGCTCGAACCAACAATACACACCCTTCCAAGCACAACACCTATTTTCTAATATGACACACAGTCACAGGGGTACTGCCTGACTAGAGCCGACCTCACACAAAAAGCACCAAAATCACCCTGCCTTACTAAATGCACCCAGGCCACAAGCAAAACAGTCGAGTTCTCGTCAGTACCCCTCTTTCTTTATTCTGCATAACCCTATCTTCTACGATACGCACGGGACTTACGGCTACTGCATTCTTTCGTACGCAATAAAGAAGAGGGTCAAGCTATCTATGTACACTACACAGTAGAGAAATGCAACTTCGCACAAAATATAGCTCTCTCTGTTACTGCTGAAAGTCGTGTCGTCACACTGGAAATTTAGTGCTTTAAATTCCCACTGTCGCTGTCTTTCTCATTTGTTCTTTCTTATTCCTTCTCTGTTCTATCAATCTGCTATACAATCTTCTTCTTCGCTAGACCAGTCCCCTACCTTTTTTCTTGAAAACTCTTCCGGGACAAGACTCCTTATTTGTGTGTGAGGTCTGTTGGATCAGCTTGGGAATATTGGACGCTTTCTGCCAGGTGGTCACTAGGGCTTCCTATGATATTATTTAGCAATGTAGGCATTTTAAATTTATTTGTTTTGTTGATAATTTATAATGATGTTTGTATTCTATTTTGTTTTTGTAAACGGAGGTTGGAAAAATTAGAGTACAGCCTCAGCGTCCCCTGCGTGGGATGTCTTTATTGTAAAGTGACTGGCTGGTGGAGAGTGTTCAGTTTTCCCACTAGGGTTGTTTCAGAAAATCTTTTATGTGGATCGGGGGTTGTCGGTCCTGATTTGGGTCGGAAGAGTCCGCTGGACCTAAAGCAATCATCATGTAATGTAATGTAATGTGTCATGTCCTGGTGTTGCTAGTGCGTGATCACTGTCGCTATTTTTAGCCATTTTGTTTATCACCACCGTCCTAAGGGGCGCTACTCTGTATCGGGCATTGCACACAAGACTGGACTAGTCCTTATGGATATAGGCACTGTGCTTTCACTAACGCCCTGAGCAGCTCCTTGTCCTATGCTGGCGCAGGCAGTGCCCCTTTACTGTGTACAATATGGACTACACATGGCAGTGGCCCATTACTCTGTACAATATGGACTACACATGGCAGTGGCCCATTACTCTGTACAATATGGACTACACATGGCAGTGGCCCATTACTCTTTACAATATGGACTACACATGGCAGTGCCCCATTACTCTGTACAATGTGGACTACACATGGCAGTGCCCCATTACTCTGTACAATATGGACTACACATGGCAGTGCCCCATTACTCTGTACAATATGGACTACACATGGCAGTGGCCCATTACTCTGTACAATATGGACTACACATGGCAGTGCCCCTTTACTCTGTACAATATCGACTACACATGGCAGTGCCCCATTACTCTGTACAATATCGACTACACATGGCAGTGCCCCTTTACTCTGTACAATATGGACTACACATGGCATGGCCCCATTACTCTGTACAATATGGACTACACATGGCAGTGCCCCTTTACTCTGTACAATATGGACTACACATGGCAGTGCCCCATTACTCTGTACAATATGGACTACACATGGCAGTGGCCCTTTACTCTGTACAATATGGACTACACATGGCAGTGGCCCATTACTCTGTACAATATGGACTACACATGGTAGTGCCCCCTTACTCTGTACAATATGGACTACACATGGCAGTGCCCCATTACTCTGTAAAATATCGACTACACATGGCAGTGCCCCTTTACTCTGTAAAATATCGACTACACATAGCAGTGCCCCATTACTCTATGTGTGGCAGAGTTGGATGCGATTGGTCCCGCTTGGGAGATACAGTCCCATTTGAGACTGCTAGAGGGAGTTTGTTCCCATTATAAACCTAGCCTTGGGTGGCTCCTGCTGTGCTCAATCCGTGGGTGTGGGCTTGAAACCTTGGATGATGCAGAACAAGGCGACAGGGCATATGTTCTCTTAGCCTGGCCCGTCGTCTTCTATTTCGCTCGGCTACGTATGCAATTTTGGCTACACATGGCTGGCAGCAGTGTAAAACGTAATAAAAGTGTACCAATAGCATGGCCCTCATGCACAGTGCCCCATACTTCTTCAGATGACAGTTTAACGGAGGTCTATTGTTTGTGCACGCATACATTCAATCGCACGGACATTTACAGATTTTTACGCGTAGGTTCTAGACGGGTGAGTGTATGACCATGCCCACCTTGTGACTTGGTACTATTATTATTATTATTATTATTATTATTATTATTATTATTATTATTATTATTATTATTATTATTATTATTAGTATTAGTATTGTTATTGTTATTAATGTTGTTGTTTAATTGTTGTTATTATAGTGGTTGTTTGTGTTGTTGTTGATGGTTGAATGTTGACTGCGGCAGGACTTTTCGTGGTGTCATGACCTGTTTCCGTGAGGCCTTTGCAGACTGCCGGAAGAACAGCAACATCCCTGAGAACACGCTGACTGAGTTGGAGAGTAAAATGGACTCCTACGACCAGCTGATGACTGATAACTGCAAGAATGGTGATAGCTCCCGTCAAGGTCAGCAACACCTGCTGTCTGCGCTTCTTCTTGTTCTTGTTCTTCTTGTCTTTGTTGTTGTTGTTGTTGTTGTTGTTGTTGTTGTTGTTGTTGTTGTTGTTGTTCTTCTTCTTCTTCTTCTTCTTCTTCTTCTTCTTCTTCTTCTTCTTCTTCTCCTCCTCCTCCTCCTCCTTCGGCATCGTGCGCAAGAAGCGAAATTAGACCGCGCGAAACCGCTCCTCCGGGAATTCCATTGGCTGCCAGTACGCGCGCGCGTCCAAAGCAAAGTTGAAATACTTTGTTGCTGAAGTCTGCACTGTCTAGCACATTCCTATCTGTCTGAGTTCTTGACGCCGCCATATCGTCCATCCAGATCTCTCCGTTCCCATGACTCTGGTCACCTTTCTGTGCCGCGCATCAAGCTGGAGACGTCTGGTCGACACTCATTCTCATTTGCTGCTACTACACTGCGGAATTCCTTGCCTCAGTGTTTGTGTGTATGTGCGTGTTCGGGTGTGTGTGTGTGTGTGTGTGTGTGTGTGTGTGTGTGTGTGTGTGTGTGTGTGTGTGTGTGTGTTTAATGCCACATTGTAAGATTTCGATTCATTTCTGCATTTTTATGTTTAGAGTATGCATTGTCGTTTCTCTGGCTGCGCCTTCACTTGGGGGAAAGGTGTAGATTTCTTCTTCTTCTTCTTCTTCTTCTTCTTCTTCTTCTTCTTCTTCTTCTTCTTCTTCTTCTTCTTCTTCTTATTATTATTATATCCGTCGATATGCCGCTTTTTGTTCTAAAACTAGATTGGTTCAATCCTATCCCCCTCCCCTCCATGCCACCCTCTCTGTCTCTCTGTCTATGTCCCTCTCTGTCTCTCTGTCTATGTCCCTCTCTGTCTCTCTGTCTATGTCCCTCTCTGTCTCTCTGTCCCTCTCTGTCTCTCTGTCTATGTCCTTCTCTGTCTCTCTGTCCCTCTCTGTCTCTCTATGTCCCTCTCTGTCTCTCTGTCTATGTCCCTATCTGTCTCTTCGTGTCCCTCTCTATGTCCCTCTATGTCCCTCTCTGTCTATGTCCCTTTCTGTCTCTCTGTCTATGTCCCTCTCTGTCTCTCTGTCTATGTCCCTCTCTGTCTCTCTGTCGATGTCCCTCTCTGTCTCTCTATGTCCCTCTCTGTCTCTCTGTCTGTGTCCCTCTCTGTCTCTCTGCCTGTGTCCCTCTCTGTCTCTCTGTCTATGTCCCTCTATGTCCCTCTCTGTCTATGTCCCTCTCTGTCTATGTCCCTCTCTGTCTCTCTGTCTATGTCCCTCTCTGTCTCTCTCTTTCTTTCTCCTTCCTCTATCCTCCCCTTAATCCACCCCACCCCATATTTAATTGCTACCGCAGTTTTTAGCGGGAGTGTTAACTTTATCAGACACGACAGCGACAGTGAAATCAAGTTAAGAGGAAAATTGCAAACATAACCCCTTCAACATTTGACTGGGCCCAAGTTTGTCTTTATTATCAACAGTTGACTGTGCCCAAGTCTGTCTTTTTTTTTATCAACATTTGACTGTGCCCAAGTCTGTCTTTATTATCAACATTTGACTGGGCCCAACTCAGTCTTTTTTTATCAAGATTTGACTGTGCCCAAGTCTGTCTTTATTATCAACATTTGACTGTGCCCAAGTCTGTCTTTATTATCAACATTTGACTGTGCCCAAGTCTGTCTTTATTATCAACATTTGACTGTGCCCAAGTCTGTCTTTATTATCAACATTTGACTGTGCCCAAGTCTGTCTTTATTATCAACATTTGACTGTGCCCAAGTCTGTCTTTATTATCAACATTTGACTGTGCCCAAGTCTGTCTTTATTATCAACATTTGACTGTGCCCAAGTCTGTCTTTATTATCAACATTTGACTGTGCCCAAGTCTGTCTTTATTATCAACATTTGACGGTGAACCAAGTCTGTCTTTAATATCAACATTTGACGCTGGACCAAGTCTGTCTATATTATCAACATTTGACTGGGCACAAGTCTGTCTTTATTATCAACATTTGACTGGGCCCAAGTCTGTCTTTAATATCAACATTTGACTGGGCCCAAGTCTGTCTTTATTATCAACATTTGACTTGGCCCAAGTCTGTCTTTATTATCAACATTTGACGCTGAACCAAGTCTGTCTTTAATATCAACATTTGACTTGGCCCAAGTCTGTCTTTACTATCAACATTTGACTGGGCACAAGTCTGTCTTTATTATCAACATTTGACTTGGCCCAAGTCTGTCTTTATTATCAACATTTGACTGGGCACAAGTCTGTCTTTATTTTCAACATTTGACGCTGAACCAAGTCTGTCTTTACTATCAACATTTGACTGGGCACAAGTCTGTCTTTATTATCAACATTTGACTTGGCCCAAGTCTGTCTTTATTATCAACATTTGACTGGGCACAAGTCTGTCTTTATTTTCAACATTTGACGCTGAACCAAGTCTGTCTTTATTATCAACATTTGACTGGGCACAAGTCTGTCTATATTATCAACATTTGACGCTGAACCAAGTCTGTCTTTACTATCAACATTTGACTGGGCACAAGTCTGTCTTTATTTTCAACATTTGACGCTGAACCAAGTCTGTCTTTGATATCAACATTTGACTGGGCCCAAGTCTGTCTTTATTATCAACATTTGACGCTGGACCAAGTCTGTCTTTATTATCAACATTTGACGGTGAACCAAGTCTGTCTTTAATATCAACATTTGACGCTGGACCAAGTCTGTCTATATTATCAACATTTGACGCTGGACCAAGTCTGTCTTTATTATCAACATTTGACGGTGAACCAAGTCTGTCTTTAATATCAACATTTGACGCTGGACCAAGTCTGTCTATATTATCAACATTTGACGCTGGACCAAGTCTGTCTTTATTATCAACATTTGACGCTGGACCAAGTCCGTCTTTATTATCAACATTTGACGCTGAACCAAGTCTGTCTATATTATCAACATTTGACTGGGCCCAAGTCTGTCTATATTATCAACATTTGACTGGGCCCAAGTCTGTCTTTATTATCAACATTTGACTGGGCCCAAGTCTGTCTATATTATCAACATTTGACGCTGAACCAAGTCTGTCTATATTATCAACATTTGACGCTGGACCAAGTCTGTCTATATTATCAACATTTGACTGGGCCCAAGTCTGTCTTTATTATCAAGATTTGACTGGGCCCAAGTCTGTCTTTATTATCAACATTTGACTGGGCCCAAGTCTGTCTTTATTATCAACATTTGACTGGGCCCAAGTCTGTCTTTATTATCAACAGGAAAAAGCTAGAAGGAGACTGGTAAGCTGGGTGTAGGTCTCAGTCGTGCTAGGCGCAAACTTTTGCGCGTGGCTTGGGCGACTGGAGGTCGAGCCTTTGACAAAGAGGGCTAAGATGGGGACAGGAAAACATATTTTGGCCAATCCAGAGGTGGTAACGGCCATGTACTGGCAAAGAAACTGGGTCTGCGTTTCACAATTCCTGCCGCAAATACTGCAATGAGAAGAGAATGGGTTGTTGGATCGACAAGACCCTGGAAAGCCACAGTTTATCCCTCGTTGGCCACAGAAAGGTGTTGAGACAACCTCCCTTTGTATCGCACATAACTCTATACCATGCTCTGGGCGCTGAAGAGTACAACCTGGGTCTCAGACGAAGCACCTGTAGCAGCAAACGGGCGCCTTGGTCGGCTTGAGTCAGATCCTGCATCCGCCAGCGCCTTGAGCAGCTCTTGAGCTAAAGAAAGAGTAGTGTGTGTGTGTGTGTGTTTGTGCGTGTGGGTGTGTGTGTGCGTGTGTGTGTGTGTGGTTGGCTGAGGAGAACATGGGATTGTGAGAGAGAACGATGAATAATGTTCATGGCCACTAGATTGTGTTCCATATGTTTGTTGTTCGTTGTTGACCCACAGTGATGGTTATGTTTTAGTGTAATGTGGGACCCATAGTGTTAGTTATGTTTTAAAATAAAGTGTTAGTTATGTTCCAGCGTAATGTGTGACCCACAGTGATAGTTAGTTTTTAGTGTAATTTGTGGCCCATAGTGATAAGTTATGTTTTAGTGTAATGTGTGACCCACAGTGATAGTTTTGTTTTAGTGTAATGTGTGACCCACAGTGATAGTTATGTTTTAGTGTAATGTGTGACCCACAGTGATAGTTTTGTTTTAGTGTAATGTGTGACCCACAGTGATAGTTATGTTTTAGTGTAATGTGTGACCCACAGTGATAGTTATGTTTTAGTGTAATGTGTGACCCACAGTGATAGTTATGTTTTAGTGTAATTTGTGACCCACAGTGATAGTTATGTTTTAGTGTAATGTGTGACCCACAGTGATAGTTATGTTTTAGTGTAATGTGTGACCCACAGTGATAGTTTTGTTTTAGTGTAATGTGTGACCCACAGTGATAGTTATGTTTTAGTGTAATGTGTGACCCACAGTGATAGTTATGTTTTAGTGTAATGTGTGACCCACAGTGATAGTTATGTTTTAGTGTAATTTGTGACCCACAGTGATAGTTATGTTTTAGTGTAATGTGTGACCCACAGTGATAGTTATGTTTTAGTGTAATGTGTGATTCACAGTGATAGTTATGTTTTAGTGTAATGTGTGACCAACAATGATAGTTATGTTTTAGTGTAATGTGTGACCCACAGTGATAGTTATGTTTTAGTGTAATGTGTGACCCACAGTGATAGTTATGTTTTAGTGTAATGTGTGACCCACAGTGATAGTTATGTTTTAGTGTAATGTGTGACCCACAGTGATAGTTATGTTTTAGTGTAATGTGTGACCCACAGTGATAGTTATGTTCTAGTGTAATGTGTGACCCACAGTGATAGTTTTGTTTTAGTGTAATGTGTGGCCCACAGTGATAGTTATGTTTTAGTGTGCATGTAATGTGTGACCCACAGTGATAGTTATGTTTTAGTGTAATGTGTGGCCCACAGTGATAGTTATGTTTTAGTGTAATGTGTGACCCACAGTGATAGTTTTGTTTTAGTGTAATGTGTGACCCACAGTGATAGTTATGTTTTAGTGTAATGTGTGACCCACAGTGATAGTTATGTTTTAGTGTAATGTGTGGCCCACAGTGATAGTTATGTTTTAGTGTAATTTTTGACCTACAGTGTTAGTTAAGTTTCAGTGTAATTTGTGACTGTAGTTTGTTGTAGTTGATATCAGACAACAGGAGGGAGAGGAAACGAGAAGGGAGAGAGAGAGGGAGAGAGAAAGAAAGAGAGAGAGAAAGAGATGAGAGAGAGAAAGAAAAGAAAGAAAGAGAAGGGAGACAAAGAGAGAGTGAGAGAGAGAGGAGAGAGAGAGAGAGAGAAAGAGAGAGGGGGAGAGAGAGAGAGAGAGAGAGAGAGAGAGAGAGAGAGAGAGAGAGAGAGAGAGAGAGCAAAAAAGAGTTTATGCGTGTTAGTTGTTTGGTCTGTTTGTCTGCCCGTACAGGCATAGATCAGATTATATATATATTGGAACGTGTGTGGGTGTGTTTTGGATGTGCAGGCCATGGTTAGTTCTCTCGGGGCGGTTTGATCAGCTGTCCATAAGGAAGAACCAATTCCTCCGACGGTCGTCGATCCATCGTCGTACTGACTGAACCATTTAATCAAAACACACTTTCCCCATACACTGGGCCTCCATCAAAAACAGGCCAGCCTTTTAGTAAGCCTTTTAGAACTTCTTCCATTAAATATTTGTCTGCCGCAGAGGGTGGACGCCATTTCAATCCCCATAACCCTAACACACACACACACACACACACACACACACACACACACACACACACACACACATTCCATACAGCTACACACACCGACTCAGTCCCTCTACACACGGACAGGCAGCAGAACAACGTGTTGCTTTTTTCTTCAGTGTATTTTCTTGCTCTTTTCAGTAACTGTTTCTTCCTCCTCCTCTGACCATCTTATTGTTGTTGTTGTTGTTGTTGTTTTGTTAGTTTCTTCTTCTTCTTCTTCTTCTTCTTCTTCTTCTTCTTCTTCTTCTTCTTCTTCTTCTTCTTCTTCTTCTTCTTCTTCTTCTTCTTCTTCTTCTTCTTTTTCTTCTTCTTCTGACATGTTGTACAGCTAGACTTTACAGCATAAAACCTTTACTCTACTGAACTTACCATTTGTAGTGTTAGTGTTTAATGATCAATGTTCGATCTTCTTCTTCTTCTTCTTCTTCTTCTTCTTCTTCTTCTTCTTCTTCTTCTTCTTCTTCTTCGTCTTCTTCGTCTTCTTCGTCTTCTTCTTCTTCTTCTTCTTCTTCTTCTTCTTCTTCTTCTTCTTCTTCTTCTTCTTCTTCTTCTTCTTCTTCGTCTTCTTCTTCTTCTTCGTCTTCTTCGTCTTCTTCCTCTTCTTCTTCTTTTTTAGCCTTTTTGTTCAGTGTGGGTCGATAGCCGTCATATCGACGCTGTCAGTTTTGTACCAAATAACTTTATTTCGTTGCCAGCGCTCCTCAAATTCTTCCCCTTCACATTTTTGTGTGTAAGTGTAGGGTTTGTTGGGAAGGTGAAAGGGTGGGGTGGGATAGGGGAGGAGTGAAGGATGGTGGGACTGGGATTCCATTATAGAGTTCAGTCACACGCCTAATTCTGCGATGGAGGGAGGTGGGTCTGTTTTCAGAGTATCAAAGACGAACTTCATCCTGGTTGAAAAGTAACTCCTTATTTAGCATTGCCTGTACGGTGTGTCCATAGGTCTGTAAGGTGTGTCCATAGGTCTGTAAGGTGTGTCCATAGGTCTGTAAGGTGTGTCCATAGGTCTGTAAGGTGTGTCCATAGGCCTGTAAGGTGTGTCAAGAGGTCTGTAAGGTTTGTCCATTGGTCTGTAAGGTGTGTCCAGAGGTCTGTAAGGTGTGTCCAGAGATCTTTAAAGTGTGTCCAGAGGTCTGTAAGGTGTGTCCAGAGGTCTGTAAGGTGTGTCCAGAGGTCTGTAAGGTGTGTCCAGAGAACTGTAAGGTGTGTCCATAGGTCTGTAAGGTGTGTCCAGAGAACTGTAAGGTGTGTCCATAGGTCTGTAAGGTGTGTCCATAGGTCTGTAAGGTGTGTCCATCGGTCTGTAAGGTGTGTCCAGAGGTGTGTAAGGTGTGTCCAGAGATCTGTAAGGTGTGTCCAGAGAACTGTAAGGTGTGTCCCTAGGTCATCATTTGCATTACACACAATGTATTGTGACCGCTGTAGCAGTAGCATTTATTTGCCCACATATGATTTCATCTCCAAGTGAACTGAGCAGTGCATAACGGCGCGAGCAAGCTGAACTGGCACAAAGCATTAGGAGATTACACCGTAACTTCTATGGAATTCCCTTTGTTAAATATTTAATTGCGATTTTTTTCGGTATTTTAAAACAATTATCCTATCCTATCCTGTCCATTCCTATACCATAACTCTAAAGGGGTTGAGGCACCACAGATGATCGTTTAACCAGCGTACTCCATCTTTCTCTGTCCTCAGCAGTCCTCATGGCTTCCTCCAATGTCAAGCCAGTCCATTCTCCAATGTTGTCTTCCCACCTCTTTTTCTGTCTCCCTCTTCTTTTGCCTCCTTGCACCATGCCTTGCAGGATGGTCTTTGAAAGGCCTGATGCTCTGACGATGTGGCCATACCATCGGAGTTTCCGTTTCTTCACCACTGTGAGCAAATCATCGTGTTGTCCAATGGCTTGTGTGATGGTCTTGGTGATTTCGTCATTGGTGATGTGCTGGGTATAGGAAATACCCAGAAGTCTTCTGTAGCACCTCATATCCATGCTTTATATTCTTCGTTGTAGGTCTGATGTGAAGGTCCATGTTTTGCAAGAGTATAGGAAGATCGAGATGACAAGTGAGCGCAGCAACCTTATTTTGGAGTGTAGACCTATGGTCCTGTCTTTCAAAATGGGCTTCAACCTTGTCAGGGCAACAGTTGTTTGTGCGATCCTGGAGAGACTTACTGTCGGGACCCATGGTCAGATACAAAGGCTCCTAATATGTGAAACCATGCACCGTATTGAGGGATTAGCCTTGGACTGTGTTCGTATTGATGCCATTGGTATTGTTGGTCATTATGTTTAGCCTTCTCTGCGCTTATTTCCATTCCAAAGGCTCTGGAGATGATGTGAAGCCTCTGTACAAGCTGTTCAAAATTTTGTTTTCCAGTTAATCCATCAATGTCATCCGCTAAACGGATCTTTGTAATCACTTTTATATAGAAGTATATTTTCTAAATAATCATTTGTTTACAAACAATGCAATATTACTCCAAATAATATATCTTCTCTGTAAATAATTAATTAATTACATGAACAATACATTGTTTACGTAAATAAATCGTGATATGGGTAAATAAGACATTGGATAAGCCAATTATTAGATACAGGCCAAACCATGTTTAGAAAATGTTGAAGTAGAATGACCCTGACCTTTAAGAAAGTACCGATACTATGGATATAATATTTTAAGATAAAGTAGGCCTATCCTTTCCTATCCACAAGGCCTATCCTATCCTATCCACAAGGCCTTTCCTATCCTATCCACAAAGAAAAAAACAGATGACTTTCTGTTTAATTATTCTGAAGATAAATCAAAATGAGTGTTTTGAACACAAAAATTGAATTTTGTAGCGAATGACAGCCGACTGACCAACAACGGCACTGCTACTGATAGTGGCCCATGACTTAAAGTACTTGTTGTTTGTCAGTTGCTCAGTCGGTTATTTCTTTTTTTTTAGTTATTTATTTTTAAATTTATTTATTTATTTTTATTACATTTCGAAAAGCAGGAAGGGTATTTGCTACATTACTTAGCGCGAATATGAAATAGAAATGTTTTCCCCAAGTTTAGAGTGCAGCTGCCAGTAGATGTTTGCAATCATTCTGCACACATACTATACACATACCCCCTCTATAACGGTGATGATAATAATAACAATAATAATAATAATAATAATAATAATAATAATAATAATAATAATAATAATAATAATAATAATAATAATAATAATAATAATGTATAAGACAAGGTAAGACGCTCCCTTGTCATCTCCATCTTCCTATACGCTGGCGAAACATAGTCTCTCATACCAGATCTACAACGAAGAAAAAAAAAAAGCATGGAGATGAGGTTCTACAGAAGACTTTATTATGGGCATTTCCTATACCCAGCAAATCACCAACGACGAAGTCCGACAGGCCATCACACAAGCCATTGGACAACACGATGACATGGTCACAGTGGTGAAAAAACGGACACTCCGATGATATGGCCACGTCACCAGATCATCAGGCCTTGCTAAAACCATCCTGCAAGGCACGGTGCAAGGAGCCATAAGAAGAGACAGAAAAAGAAGTGGGAGGACAACATTCGAGAATGGGCTGGCTTGACACTGAGCGAAGCCATGAGGGTTGCTGAGGACAGAAAAAGATGGAGTACGTTTGTTAAACGATCGTCTGTGGTGCCCCAACGACTTACGAGTTACGGGATAGGATAGGATAGGATAGGATAGGATAGGATAGGATAGGTTGTCTATAAAGCGTTTGTTATTTTAAAGGCGTGTTTTGTAAGTTTATTAGGTACATTGTGTTACCTTCAACGTGTATTTTAGTAGTGTGCAATGTATATGGTGCTGGCCGATATATGATTGAACCCAAGCCGCCCGAAACGCACCGTCTGACGCGCTGACGCCCAAGGCAACTGAACGCCATCTATCTGCCTTATCCAACCCCATGTCCTCTGACAACAATGCAGACCTCCATGTGGCAGAAACCGAAGTCTGACGTTCGTACATCCCGACATTGGGGTTGTCAAGAGCAGTTATACGTAATTTGGTCTCCAGTGCCTTCCTCTTTGTTGGCTTGTCAATAACAGTTACAAGTTTATAAGTTTGATTAAGTTTTCCAACATGCGGGAAGTGCCACTGTGCATTCACTCACATAGAACTACGTCACGTCAAACAACTCTCTCTCTCTCTCTCTCTCTCTCTCTCTCTCTCTCTCTCTCTCTCTCTCTCTCTCTCTCTCTCTCTCTCTCTCTCTCTCTCTCTTTCTTCTCGTGTGCTTGAGTGTACATCGTGAATTTTAGTTACCTGTCAGTTTTTTCAGATATGCGGTTTGAGCGCATTTTACCTGTGGAATCGTTCTTTATAAAGTTATTATTATTATTATCTAAGTAGGCCACAGCGTGTAAAAAAACACTGCTGCCAGAGTTGTGACTCAGAAATGAAAGTCCGGCCACACTACGCTATTACTGAAAGATCTTCACTGGCTTCCTGTCAAGAAAAGAATTGACCACAAACTCCTTACCATTGTTTACAGTTGTACGAACAACTCCGCTCCCCAATATCTCAAAGAACTCGTCTCCCCTCACGAACCCCCAAATTTGTCTTTGTTCTTCCTCACAACAACGGTTAAGACTCAAAGTGTGAAATCTGGCAACACCAATAAGAAAACATTTGGCTATCGGGCCTTCTCCAACTCAGCTGCAATGCTATGGAATGATCTTCCCATGACCTTGAAACAATCCAAGTCTGTGGCGGATTTTAAGAGAGCCTTGAAAACGCTCTTTTTCACATCTACCAGATAGACGGTTGTACATAGTTTTTGTCTGATGGCCACATCTTTATCTCTTGTTTCCTCTCCACAAGCGCAATGAGCATGAACCTTGTTGTCGTGGATACCTGCGATATACAAGTCTACATCATCATCATCATCATCATCATCATCATCATCATCATCATCATATTAAATATTATTATTATTATTATTATTATTATTATTATTATTATTATTATTATTATTATTATTATTATTATTATTATTATTATTGTATGTATTTATTTTGTGTATGCTTAGAATGGACTAACTGTCCGTAGTGTGATGGAGCTATTTTGCATTGGTGTAAAAGACGTCTGTTTATAGTTGAGTGTTATCCAGTTTCACATCTATGGTAAGCTTGTTAGGACTGTTGTCAAATGACATTTGGATTCCCAGATTTGCCGTGTCGTGTGCCACGTTCAACATATATTTGTGACAAGAAGGAACTAATATTGGTCATGACTGCTTTGAAATGGGCTTTCAGGCAAGCTCTCGTTCTTGGACGAATCTGTTTTTGTTATTGGTTGAAATGATGTTGTTTTATTAAAAAAAAAAAAAAGGTATCCTAGGTCTAAAACTTGGCTCTGGTCATTGACAGTGTATTTTTGGTTTCGTTCCTTCCTATCCGTGATCATTTGTTATCGCGTAAGTTGAACAAGTTTTATAGTCATTTGAAGCATTTCGAACTCACACACACGCACACACACACCCACATACAGACACTGTCACATCCACTGCCTCCACAGTGGTAACAGCAGTGTGCTCACCACATGACAAAACAAGCACCCAAATAATCTAACACGCGAAACACCAGAAGGAACAATGACAACAATTGTATTGACACAAACAATCTAATCTATACTTTTTATAACTATTTAACTCACCTGTTAACAGCCACACTTAACTAGAATAAAAAACAACACTAGTAAACAAACAATACTAACAAATGATATACTGATTTTCTTTATTCTTTCTTGCTACAGCCTATACGAGATCACAAGTGGCTGTACAATAGTAAATTATTTAACTAATTTGTACAAAGTATTAATTATACATAAAGGCTTAATAATATTGTTAACAGTAATAATATTTCTCAGTGGCTACAAAATATACAGGGTACTTGACTATAGAAAATGCCACTCTAACTAAATAGGTATGAATTCTTGGAAAAGATAATAAAGTTGTCTTATTTTATTTAACCTATCTAAATATGTGGCTTTATACAATCGGCAACTGACATTCTTTAAAGTTCATTTTCTTGAACAATTTTATGATGGAATAATAAACAACTGTTCTGTTACGTGTGAGACGCGCACGATAGTACGTGTGAGACGCGCACGATAGTACGTGTGAGACGCGCACGATAGTACGTGTGAGACGCGGACGATAGATCCGATTGTTTTGTTTTGCAAAGCATTCAATAACAGAGTGTATTTACCTTTGATTTGAGTTTGCATTGTTGTTAGAAGAAGCTTTGTATAACGTTGATAATTTTCGTTGGTCAACATTATTGGAGAATTCTCTAGAGCTGCTTGTTTACTATCGATCGAAGCTTCGCGATAAATGTTGATAGCTGAGAAATTCTTGGACCGTAAGGAAAGTTGTATGACGTAAGACAGTGATGACGAAGTTTATTTTGATTGGTTGTAATGCGTCACGCTGGAATGTTCTGACGTTATCTGGAGTCTAGAAAAACTATATAATTTATGCACCGTGTCTGAAGAAGAGAGAGGAAGTGAAAAGCGATTGAGCGATTGTATGCAGTTGTTGATGTACGCTGAAGAAAGTTGGAAAACTTCATACGACGACTCCTGCCTTGTTGCTGAGTAAACAGGTTGCGTGGATAAACGAATCTGAGTTATTCTTATCAGGATTCAAGCATTGGGGCTGAATCAACTACTGATTAAAAAAAAACCACCAGTGTTACATTTTCCAATTACGGACTTTCACAGTTAGTCCCGCTGGATGGCAGTCAGCGAATAGCGTGGTTCCCCGAGATGCTCAGGGCAGTTGTAACGCCCGGTGGTTTACATAGGTTTCCGGTGGTTCTGGTCAAAGCCAGCCACGTCACACTCCAGGGTGGGGATGCCAATACCAGTACAACAAGACATACACAAGAGTAGATTGTTGCATTATTAATCAACAAACCTAGGACAAATACCCACATACTCTTCTGCATCCCAGTGCACGTTACTACCCTTCTCCGTTCTAGCCATTGTCACCTTCATTCATTAAGTACCTCCCTTTATCATGATTGAAAGGAATGAACTACCCACATTACTTTCCTTTATTGTAAGCCATTTCATTGTTATTTTATGAATTATCTCCATTTTTCAACCATTGATAACAATTGATCAATTCCATGTATAAATGATATATCTTTTTTTAATTATTAAAAACATCGTTTTCTTTACATTTTACTTTTCTTTACACTGCTAGCAAAGAATCCAAACCTGTCATGCAAAAATTATGTCTCTTCGCAAACGTTAAAACTAATTATCAAATAAAAATGACTTATTTCCTTGCATACAAAGGCAAACCTTCTTCACTAATATTTTTTTTTCATTCAGAACATAAAATATATACATGTTTATATAAACGTGCTTGCATCCGAGCAAAATGGCCACTTGCGTGCAGGTACTAACGCTATCGGTGTTGAACTCGGACTCGACGGCGCAACACAACACAAAGACGACACAGGTCCGAGTGGATCACAGAATGAGTACAGCTCTATTCTGTCTTCGCAGGACATCACCCCCAGGACGACTGGCGATGGTTGGTTGGTTGGTTGTTTTATTTACGTCTTTTCCACCAAAGATGATAAGACGGGAGGGAGGGAGGGGGGGGGGGGGTAAGAAATAATAAAATAAAATAAAATAAAATTTTAAAAAAAAATGTTTACACAAATCTAGCCACAGGAGAATCCAACAAGAGTTTTGCTAACAATGCACTTTGATGAAAATTAATCTCATCTAATGACGACTGGCGACTTGCCTTGCAAGGTGGTCACAGCAGAACTGCACACTGCTTAAGATAGGTGGCAATCGGTACACAACCATGGCCCACACAATCCGCCCTTGAAAAAAAAAAACTGCTGGCAACCTAGAGTACATCTCTTTCAAAAATCTCTCTCTGTGACTCTCCGATTTCGCTCCCTACAGCAGTTTTATTTGCTGGCACTCTCAAATTTAGTGCGCATATCGCTCACTGCAAACACTTGCACGGCACGCGAATATACAGGCCTGCCCTCATAACCATACAGCGGCAGTCTTCACCAGTTTAGGGTGACGAAGCAAAACTAATACAATTATTGTCTGGTCTGCCTGCTAGAATGTGTTGAGTGAAGAAGTTAAAATGTTAAGTTATGATCTATGCACCCTTCCCGCCACTGTGTGTGTGTGGGTGCGTGTGTTGTGCGCGCGCGTGTGTGTGTGTGTGTGTGTGTGTGTTTATCCACCTCCCTCCCACCAGCGCTGCGATCATGCCCGTCGGCGTGGAGATATTTACGCGCTTTATAAATGACTCATTCATTGTTTGCAAACTCAGCAATAACTTTTAATTTATTTTCTCGCCCTCACTGTCCACCCTCTGTAACAGGCTTAGAATCCTTGTTATCACAGGTTTAGAAAACTGAGTCGTGACACTCACACATAAACCCCCCATGCGCACACACTCACGTACACACGCACGCCAACAGAGAAAAGCAGGTGCACGCGTACTCGCGCGCGCACACACACACACACACACACACTCACGCACACGCGCGCATCCCTAAACAGACAGACAGATAGACCGATATAAAATAAATAAATCCTATCCTATCCTATCCTGTCCCATAACCCGAAGGTCGTAGGGGCACCACAGATGATCGCTTAACCAGCATACTCCATCTTTCTCTGTCCTCAGCAGCCCTCATGGCTTCGCTCAATGTCAAACCAGTCCATTCTCGAATGTTGTCCTCCCACCTCTTTTTCGGTCTCCCCCTTCTTCTACCTCCTTGCACTGTGCCTTGCAGAATGGTCTTTGCAAGGCCTGATGATCTGGTGACGTGGCCATACCATCGGAGTTTCCGTTTCTTCACCACTGTGAGCAGGTCATCGTGTTGTCCAATGGCTTGTGTGATGGTCTGTCGGACTTCAACGTTGGTCAGGGCTCGAAATTAGCGGGGGCCCGGGGCCAAAAACCCGCAAAGTTGATTTCGGGCTCGGAAAGTTGAAAAACGAAGGGCCCGCTTGGCCCGCAAAATAATTCGTCTGCTACAGCTAGCTCTACTCGGCAGTTTCGTATTTGGGCCAAGGGAAGCAACCCACACCGGTGCCCTAAATTTGGACAGAAAAAAAAACAACAGAAAAGAAGCGGAAACCCTTTAATTTTGCACTCAAAAGTTTAATATACACTTCAATATCTTTTTAATATAATAAACAAAAGGCTATGGCACAACATAAGCGCAAAATGTCCATCTTTGCAAGTACGAAAGTATGGCTACATATCGTCGCCATACAGTTGCTAAAACAAGTCACAAAACTGAAAAGTATTATAGAAGAGACTCACTTGATTTTTTTCTATTTTGTTTAATGGCCATTTCAGGCTCACTAGTCACTGGAATATGTGTGTCACTGAATGTGTGTGTGTGTGTGTTCTTTCCCCCCTTTTTTATTGGTAATGTTTCAAAGTGAAAGAAAAGGCAAATAAAAATGACATCACTCAGCAAAATTGGAAATTCAATTGTTTTTATTTTAGATTATCAGACAAATTGTACTTTCTACTTATTTTATTGTCAATAATTATTTTGTTTTTTGTTTGCATTATTTTTCAAGTTGGGCCCCGAAAGTTGCTTGTGGGCCCTCAAATTTTTCAATCAAGGGGCCCGGTGGCCCCCAAAGAAAAAAGTTAATTTCTAGCCCTGTTGGTGATGTGTTGGGTATAGGAAATGCACAGAAGTCTTCTGTAGCACCTCATCTCCATGCTTTGTATTCTTCGTTGGAGATCTGCTGTGAGGGTCCATGCTTCGCAAGCATATAGGAAGATGGAGATGACCAGAGATCGCAGCAGTCTTACTTTGGAATGTAGACTGATGGTTCTGTCTTTCCAAATGGGCTTCAACCTTGTCAGGGCAGCAGTTGTTTGTGCGATCCTGGAGAGGACTTCCTGTCGAGACCCATTGTCTGACACAATGGCTCCTAAATATTTGAAGCTGTGCACTGTGTTGAGGGATTGGCCTTGTACTTTGATGTCCGTGTTGATGCCATTGGTGTTGTTGGTCATCATTTTGGTCTTCTCTGCACTTATTTCCATTCCATAAGCTCTGGAGGTGGTGTCAAGCCTCTGTACAAGTTGTTCAAGTTCTTGTTCCTCTCCAGCCAATCCATCAATATCATCCGCAAAACGAAGATTGGAGATTGCTCTGCCCCCTATGCTGACTGTGCCTTCGTGGTCTGCAAGAGCATCTGACATGATGCGCTCTAGGAAGATGTTGAAGAGTGTTGGAGAGAGTAGGCATCCTTGACGCACACCGATTGTTGTTCTGAACCAGTTCCCGATGACGCTGTTATGGAGGACTGCACTGGTAGCCTTGTCATACAGGCTTTTGATGACTTCTATGATTTTAGGGCTGATGTTGTACACTTTCATGGTTGCCCATAGAGCTGCATGCCAGACTCGGTCAAATGCCTTCTTGAAGTCTATGAACACATGATATAGATGTTGTTGGTGCTGTAGGTATTTCTCACAGATTATTCTGAGGTTGAAAATCTGTTCAGTGGTACTTCGCCCTGCCATGAATCCTGCTTGTTCTTCAGCTATGATTTGTTCAGCTTGTGGTTTCAACCTGTTGAGTATTATTTTCAGGAGGACCTTGCTGGGATGGCTGATGAGGCTGATGGTGCGGTAATTTTCACACTCCTGAAGGTTACCTTTTTTAGGAAGAGTGATGACAAGCGACTGGGTCCATGGTGTAGGCCATTCCCCACTCTGCCAGATCTTGTTACAGATAGTGGTGAGAGCATCAGTCATCGCTTCTCCTCCTGCTTGTAGCAGTTCCGCTGGTATGTTGTCCACTCCCGCTGACTTCCCTTTCTTCAGCGATTGCACTGCTGCCTCAACTTCTTCCCGGAGAATTGGGAGGATTTCTTCTTCTTCTCTGCTCTCGGGACATGCTAGAACTGATGGGTCTCCATTTGGTGTATGGTTGTAAAGGTCAGAGCAGTACTCTGTCCATCTGTCCAAGACTTCTTGTTCTTCTGTAAGGCAAATGCCAGACTTGCTTTGGATAGTGGAGACTTTGGGCTGTTTAACACTTGTCAGCCGCTTCACAGTCTGGTAGGCCTTCTTGCTGTTGTTCTTGTTCAGATTGTTCTCTATTTCCTGGCATTGATCTTCTATCCAGTTCTCCTTTGCTGTGCGCATGCCTTTTCGGATGTCATTGTTGATTTTTCGGTAGACATCAGCTCCCTGTGAGGTGTTCTTTTTCTTTTTTAACTCTCTTCGTTTATCACACAGATCCAAAAGTTCAGGTGTGATCCACGGCTTCTTCTTTGGTCGGTGCTTGCCAAGGATCTCAGTGGCGGCATCTGTTACAGCTGAGTTGAAGGTATTGGTCATGGTGTTGACATCTACTTCGCCTGCCCCCAAAATAAGCAGTGGTGCAAATTTCCCTCCAATTGTGGCCTGAAATATTTTTGCCACCTCCGGGTCTTGCAGTTTGTCCAGGTCGAACTTCAGCCTAGTGCACTTTGCTGTATTTACTCTCTTCAAATGGAGCCGGAAAGACATCATCACGAGATCGTGGTCACTTCCAATGTCTGCTCCTGGAAAAGTGCGTGTCCTGCCAATGTTGATGCTTGATCTGAAGCGTTTCTTGACCATGATGTAGTCGATCTGGTTGTGATGTTCCCCGCCGGGACTGTGCCATGTCCATCGTCTGGAGTTTTTGTGGAGACCAAGCGTGTTTGCCAGTACCAGATTGTTGTATCTGGCAAACTCCAATAGCCTCAGACCCCTGTCATTTGTCTCGTTGTTGCAGTGGGGTCCGCATGTGTCTCCCCAGTTGCGGTGCGCATCTTGGCCAACCTTGGCATTCCAGTCGCCTTGCACTATGACTATGTCCTTCTTCGGCACTTGGTCAAGGACCGCCTGTATATTTTCATAAAAATCCTCCACTTCGCTGTCTTCATAGTCTGATGTTGGGGCATAGGCCTGGATGATGGTAATGTTGAAAGGGGTTGCTCTCAGACGGATGGTAATGAGTCTACTGGAGACTGGGCGGCAACCCATGACAGTGGCTAGAATGTTCTTGTGGACCAAGAATCCAACGCCGTGTTCGTGCCTGTCATCTCTACCGCTGAAATAGAGCTTGTGGCCTTTGTCAGTCGTTGTTTCACCTAGGCCTTTCCAGCGCAGTTCGCTGATACCTATGTGATGATGGTGGTGTCTTCTTTTAGAGTATGGATGAAGTGGTGGTGTACATTCTCTCTCTCTCACTCAAGAACACCAAAGGTTCGAAGATGACCGTTGAAGTTTCTCTTGTTTATTCCGTCGTCAGTACATCATGACAAGGCAAATCAAGGCAAGGCAATACAGTAACAGAGACAGTGCAGTGTGTCTCGCCTTCGGTGGTCTGACCGTTTGTCCCCCTTTAACTACCGAAACTTTCTTTATATGGGACGCCGCCAGCCTTAGAGGGCGCGCTTAATGTGAGGCACTGCCGCGGCTCTAGAAAGTCGTCTGCTGGCGCAAATTTGTGTTAGTTACAAATCTCTATCTTACAAACACATATTATAAACTAACAAAATATATACAAATTATACATCGGCGTAAACGTGGGAATACAAGCTTTCTACTGATATACAATTCTCAGACCTATCGGCTATGAAATAAAACAATAAGTAATTTAAAGGAGAAAGTGGTTGCCGATCCAAAGAGATTTACACATCAAAAGTCATAATAACTCTTAAATTCGATAAAATTCTAAACAGCAATTATAATAAAAAATAAAGTACAACGTCTCCTCTTTCCAACCATGTATAATACTTCATGGTTATTATTGTGGGTTTTAAAGTAAATGAATAAATAATATGACATAGTAAACACAGCCTAACTGAATCAATGGACCCCGGTCAGTCTAGCGAGAATGTAGGTCGCTACACATTGCGCAACCGAAACAGCCCAGCGTAACCGAAACCAGTGCGGCGCGTGTACCGATGTGTACCAATATACTTTGCCCTATCCACTGTCGCGATCCCCTTCGAATTCGCTACCTAACTGAAAAACAAAGTTGATATATACTAATAGAAAATAAACTGCTAAGTCTAACGGTGGTATTATGAAAAGTATCTGAAAAGTATATCTCAAGTAATAGCCATAGTTCAAGTTTAACATGGATACAGGAAGGCCTACTATTTAATGGTAAGAAATTTACGTAGCCGCGGCTCGGCTACATTCACCTCGATTCTTTCAAAAACTCAGCGTCCTCGCTGAGAAAACCATCGTATACTTAAGACAAACGGACTTGGCTTTACCAATCAATCGCGTCGTACAAAAGAACCGAACAACACAGAAAGAAAACGAGAAACAATTTCCTTGAAAACGCACATTTAAGTACGAATCCGCCCAAACAAAAACCAGTTATATCGCGGACCTGGCATCGCCTCGCAAGATAGTTGATTATGTATTTGACAGTGAACCAACATCATACAACTAAGTCTATGATACAACAAAACCAACCATTATCACCTGTCATTTAAACACGCTATTCACTACACATGATATACATAATCAGTCACATTTCCCTGCAAATTGGTGTTAAATTCGCACTCAGATATAAACCATCAATTTTACAAAAATAAACATAAACTAACATGATAAAAAAAGAAAACGAGAGCGAGATAAAAACTAACATTCCATGTACCAGCAAAAACGCATTAATACAGAATACATAACGGGGTGAGCATAACATTTCAATAACATTAAAACGTTCTCAGCAAACGTTCAAGGTTCGTCAAACACACGAACCTTGAAAATCATTAATATAAATAAAACACCAGCATCTCAACCAAATGAAAAGCATTAAAAGTGAGAACATAACATATGTACATTACATAGGCATTAATACAAAACATCGGCATGAAAACACAATCATTATCATAGCTACAACCTATATACAAACGTCATATGTTCGGCAAAACGAAGCAAACGAGACCACATCGTAATAGAACGAACACACTGTGATAGTCTTGTAACGAGGAAAACTAAGCAACTGTTATTAATGACCAAATAAACTCTGCCAGCGCGACAATAATTGTAAAAAAAAGATAGTGGTCACGCATTAATATTATTGCCACAAAATAAACCAGATTCAAACACTAAGCTATGCACACACCTAAAACATAATTGTCTTCGAAGCTGGGCACAGTTTCTGTTTATCACTTGTCTCTTCACTCTTCGATCATCATATAATGTCTTTTCAAGTGTCTTCTTTTTCTCTGGCACAGTTCAAATACTCTGATCTCTACAACTAAAATGTCTTTAGGTAGGCCTACACACTATAAACTGTCACATAATCTACACACTAGCTGAGTCACAATTATTTCTAAAATGTTCGCGAAACTGTGGACTGTCTTTTGGCGACACATTTTATAATAAATGCGGCCTACCTTTACTGTGTTGTTTTCTGCGCCAGTCGTGCCGAGCGTCGTGGTTCTGGTGTTGGTGTTAAGGCGGCCAACTGCGCTGGGGGTGCCTGCACCAAAAGCGCTGGCTCCCGTGCAGTGGCTGGCCCGTTGTAGTTGATGTTGGCACCGGCAGGTGGGCGAGGGCCAGGGATGGCTCTCATCCAAGCTTCCGGCTCTGCTTCATCGTCACTGTCGCTGGACAGCATGGGCTCGGGTGGGTCAGCGGGTTGGATCAACATATCGAAGTGCTGACCCACTGGTTGAATGTCTCTTCTGTTCACCACGTCATCGCCATCCCCCGTGAAGGTAGGAAGTTTGGGGGGAGGCATCATCCACAGCCTCTGCATGTTGCCTGTCTGCGCCGCCTCTCGCTGCCTCTCGGTGCTGGATGGGCGACTTCTTGGCTCGTTGTTGTCCGCTTCTTCCCGGCTAACGTTTGGTGTCTCCTCGTCACTCTCTGCCTGTCTTGCTGCTCTCCTTGACTTCTTTCCTTTTGTCATCTTCTTTCTGTCGTCGACGGTGGTGTTGCCCGATGGTGTTGTCATCAATCTGACCCTGTTCGCAGCGCCATTTGTGATGATGGTGGTGTCTTCTTTTAGAGTATGGATGAAGTGGTGGTGTACATTCTCTCTCTCTCACTCAAGAACACCAAAGGTTCGAAGATGACCGTTGAAGTTTCTCTTGTTTATTCCGTCGTCAGTACATCATGACAAGGCAAATCAAGGCAAGGCAATACAGTAACAGAGACAGTGCAGTGTGTCTCGCCTTCGGTGGTCTGACCGTTTGTCCCCCTTTAACTACCGAAACTTTCTTTATATGGGACGCCGCCAGCCTTAGAGGGCGCGCTTAATGTGAGGCACTGCCGCGGCTCTAGAAAGTCGTCTGCTGGCGCAAATTTGTGTTAGTTACAAATCTCTATCTTACAAACACATATTATAAACTAACAAAATATATACAAATTATACATCGGCGTAAACGTGGGAATACAAGCTTTCTACTGATATACAATTCTCAGACCTATCGGCTATGAAATAAAACAATAAGTAATTTAAAGGAGAAAGTGGTTGCCGATCCAAAGAGATTTACACATCAAAAGTCATAATAACTCTTAAATTCGATAAAATTCTAAACAGCAATTATAATAAAAAATAAAGTACAACGTCTCCTCTTTCCAACCATGTATAATACTTCATGGTTATTATTGTGGGTTTTAAAGTAAATGAATAAATAATATGACATAGTAAACACAGCCTAACTGAATCAATGGACCCCGGTCAGTCTAGCGAGAATGTAGGTCGCTACACATTGCGCAACCGAAACAGCCCAGCGTAACCGAAACCAGTGCGGCGCGTGTACCGATGTGTACCAATATACTTTGCCCTATCCACTGTCGCGATCCCCTTCGAATTCGCTACCTAACTGAAAAACAAAGTTGATATATACTAATAGAAAATAAACTGCTAAGTCTAACGGTGGTATTATGAAAAGTATCTGAAAAGTATATCTCAAGTAATAGCCATAGTTCAAGTTTAACATGGATACAGGAAGGCCTACTATTTAATGGTAAGAAATTTACGTAGCCGCGGCTCGGCTACACCTAGAACGTTCCATCGATAGTGGTCCAGCTCGTGGGCCAGTTCTTCTAATTTTCCTTCCGCAGTTAGGGTCCTGACGTTCCAGGTTCCTATGACGATGTTGTTTCTCGTGCGGATCTTGCTATGTTGTCCATCAGTAGCATACTTAACACCTCCGTCCTGGTGGCCAACGGAAGGCGCGGTCCTTGTGCCGGGTGACGGCCCGGGCGACGACCGATCCGGTATGGAATTAGTGGATTGTGTCATCATGTAGTGTGTCTTGGGCAAAAAAGACCTGGCAGGGCCCAATCCTCTCCAGGCTGTTGGCCACAGCCGAAATCCACGAATACAGTGTGGCTCGCCTTGGCCCTGAGCACGTGGTCGTTGAACCTGTAGTAACGTGAGGTTCCTCCGCCCTGGCCGGTGACTTCTGTGTAGAAGACTTTCGCCCAGTGATGCCGTGCTAACATCACCCCTGTTAGTCGCCTCTTACGACACGCCGGGAAACGTTGGGTCTATTCTATTTGCCCGAACCCACAGAGCTAAAATAAATAAATAAATAAATAAATAAATAAATAAATAAAGTAATAAAGTAATGATACAATAGAACTAATACAGTAGTATCGGGACGGTGTCTGCATCTGGCGATGATCACTGACGGTAGGAACCATTCACTACCAGTGTGGCCACCACTCGGAGTCTGGCATCCACAGCTGATGCACGTGCGCATGCTAGATAATTGTCATGACAATATGACTACCCCCAACTGTCCGTATGGAGTTGTTGCCTCCCTTAGTTCCTCACGCTCCCCTTACACACAGAGTGCCTGATTGATTTGTGAACATTTCTTTCACTCTTCTTCTTGTTCTTGTTCTTCTTGTTCTTGTTCTTCTCAAGTTTCAAATTCATTTACGGCTCTAGCCTGTGAGGGGCTTTCAGCCTAGTCAAACAAACATAACGTCATAGAAAAAGCAAGATCAAAAAGCTGTGATCACATTATACCGTGCATTCAAAACAATCTTTACACAATACAAATACCATAACAAATCTGACAATAACAATATTTACACAATATCATAACAAATCTGACAATAACAATATTTACACAATACAAATATCATAACAAATCTGACAATAGCAAACACACACCTCATAGTTATGAAAGTGAGAGAAGAAATTAAAGATTCAAAAAGAAGTTATTGATACTAAGTCCCCTATACGCTATTGTGTCCGGGGACGGTTATCTACCCACTGAACTAAACTATTGATACTATTTGAACAGTGAAAAAGTAATATTAATAAATCGACCTACATTTTTCCTCGTCTTTGAAGAATTTGCGTTCTTTAGATCATTACGTCTATGTATATTATATTTTGGTGGTGGTTATAATAATGTGGTAACAATTCTTGACGGTTCTCTTTTAATATTAGAATATTACAAGAGAAAAGATAGTAGAACTCATCGCCAATTTTATTGAAGTTACACAATGTGCAGACTCTCTCCTCTCTCAGACGTTCGATTATCTCAGCTGCTGCACTGACACATTATTACAACTTAATCTGAATGAGCCAAAAAACTCCACCTTCGGGGAAGACAATCCGATAGAGTGCGCCTAGGGTAGCGTACTTCCGGTAGTAAATAGGCCTACGTGATCGAGCCCCTTGTAATAACTGTACACCGTGTTGCGTCACGCCAAGTGGGGCCGGGTAGCTCAGTTGGTAAGAGCGTCTTGCTAGTAACCGAAAGGTCGCTGGTTCGAATCCCGGATTGGTCAACGTGTGATCATATTATTTTCCCCTTTACCAACAACTGGCCCGCTGGTGTCAGTATAAATCGGTCCAGTAGTCACCTATATGCGAAAGTGTCGTGTGACTATAGCCTAATCTACAAACAACAACAACGTCACGCCATCTGCTGGAGTACCGAACTCTATAAAAATTTGTTATTATTAATATATATTATATGACTAGACTATTAAAAAAAATATTATGTATGATTTGAGTCGTATGATCGAAATGACAACTTTGGCAAAGGAGACATAGCAACACCGGAGTTCAAAATGGAGTTACCACCTATCACTAACTACAAAGACTTGCATATAGAAGTACATATACCTAACATCAGCACAGAGCAGGTTCCAGCCTTTTTGAATCCCATGAGCAAAGATATAGACAAAAAAGCTAAAGATTTGTACCAGAACAAATATGTCAATTATGTTAGAGCTTGCATCCAGTCATCAGTTACTTACATTCATGCTGAAGTTCGGGCTGAAATGAAAACTGGTCTTATGTACAAAGTTGACATTTCTTTGACAGAAAAAAGAACAGTTTTGGAATGTCAGTGTGAATGCTCTGCAGGCATGGGGCCTTCTGCACACTGTAAGCATGTAAGATGTGTCTTGCTCGGCCTGACAGACTTTT
The DNA here is from genome assembly GCA_036898135.1 of Oncomelania hupensis. Taxonomy (NCBI): domain Eukaryota; kingdom Metazoa; phylum Mollusca; class Gastropoda; order Littorinimorpha; family Pomatiopsidae; genus Oncomelania; species Oncomelania hupensis. Next base: position 1,318,251 of record CM072517.1, read on the forward strand.
CACAAAATAAATCGTTTGTAGTACTGACAACATGTACATAATCACTCCAAACATTTCACCAAGCAAAAAAACATTTGGGGTCGCCTATGAAAGCTAAAGATATATACCGACATCAAAAAAGACTTAAAACTGTAGATTTTTATCCACGACCTGAACATGGAAGTACGCGACTATTGGCGCACCTATCGGCTGAACATTTGCATATTCAAGGGAAATAATTTTAATATTTTGGCCCATTGTATAAAGCTTCTCATGTTATTCGATAAACATATAATGTGTTTTTCAAAACAAAAATCATGTTTGGACATCCTATACGTTACACCTAACTTATTATTAAACACATCATGTTGCCAAGCCTGAACAAACTAATCCTCCAATGTGTGTTTATTTAAATTTTTTAAGTGATCTCTGAAAAGAAGCTCAATGAACCTCTAATATCTAGCCAAATATGGGACATACCAAGATCGTCTAGGGTTGATCGCACCGTTTTTCCAGTCATGGTAATTTGTACCGAGTATTATTATACAGAGCGTGGCATAGTCATGGCATAAGCGCTGAGATTTTACATGAGCCTTTAAGGAAACATTCATTACAGGGTTTGTACCCACAACTAAGCGATCTAAATTTTGCATATAGTGACAGAAAATTGAGCAACTACTCAGAAAATCATACAAGAAGATGTGCTTGGTTTCACATTTAACAGCAGCTTAAGAAATTTAAGATGCAATTTATCGCACGAAGTTACATTTTCAAACCCCCAAAACCTCACTGCCGTACAAAATGACAAGCACTTCACATTTGTTAAACATATCTATTTGTAAATCGATAGATAGTTCTTCCTATACGCTCGCAAAACATGAACCCTCACAGCAGATCTATAACGAAGAATACAAAGCATGGAGATGAGGTGCTACAGAAGACTTCTGGGCATTTCCTATACACAACACATCACCAACGACAAAATCCGACAAACCATCACACAAGCCCTTGGGCAACACGATGCCATGCTCACAGTGGTGAAGAAACGGAAACTCCGATGGTATGGCCACGTCACCAGAGCATCAGGCATTGCAAAGACCATCCTGCAAGGCACGGTGCAAGGAGCCAGAAGAAGAGGGAGACCGAAAAAGAAGTGGGTGGACAACATTCGAGAATGGACTGGCTTGACACTGAGCGAAGCCATGAGGGTTGCTGAGGACAGAGAAAGATGGAGTGCTCTGGTTAAACGATTATCTATGGTGCCCCTACGACCTTCGAGTTACGGGATAGGATATGATAGTTCTTTTATGTATTTTCTACATTTCTCTAACATTGAAAACATCGCTCTACTGGCAGGGTTACACTGAGCTATAACTGATTTATTAAACTTATTATTATGATTTAAATTAAAACCTAAATATTTATATTCCCACACTAAGTCAACCTTCTCACCGTTAAATGAGAAATTAGGTAAGTTACGCATTTTCCCACGTAAACAAATAATTACTTCAGTTTTACTAACGTTGATGCTCGGCCCAAACTTTGCACAATAATTAGTACTTGCACATCCAGAGCTCATTCCATGTCTTCAGTTGACTCTGCCAACACCCGGTACACATGGGTCGAACGCTACCAGAAGCATGCTTTTCTAGTCGCCTCAACAGGCCGTAAAGCATGCTCTTATGCTTCGGAGCATGCTTCCTATACGCTTCAAGCCCTAGGAGCATTGGCCAATGAACTCACGAAAATAGAAAAAGTCAGTTTCGTCTCCTCTAGGGGACGAATTAGGTCAAACTGTATTTGTTTCTAGGTAAGTCAACAGTTTGAGAATGTTTTTGAACCGTTTGTTGACGCCGGATAGTGTCCATACTTGGTTTCGTATAATTTAAGAATCCAACAAAGCAAATGGGTTTTAGAGACGGAAAAATCGGAATGTTGTAGAGCAACATATTGTATATATTTACAGTAAAATTGCGCTTTTCCCGTCACTATAACGCTTGAAGCGTATAGGAAGCGTGCTCCGAAGCATAAGAGCATGCTTTACGGCCTGTTGAGGCGACTAGAAAAGCATGCTTCTGATAGCGTTCGACCGATGTGTATCGGGTGCTGCCAAAATAGCTGTATCATGCCTTCTGGTTCTTTTTCTTCGTCTTCTTCGTGTTCTTCTTCTCACGGTCGTTGGCGCACACTGCAGATATCATATACACACCCTCCCTGCAGACATCATATAGCTTACGCACCCATATCTTGATTTTCCCATTAATACACTCATACACACACACACACACACACGCACACACACACACACACACGCCAATTATAATTTTAGAGGTGGCAGCTGTAGAAAGCCAGGGATTCAGCCGGAGGGGACTATCTGAGTTAGTGATCTTGATTTGGCCAATTGCCCTACCGTATGTCTTTCAGCTGTCCATGGCTATCTTCCTTCCGTACACACACACCCACCCTCTCTGTCTCTCTCTGTCTCTCTCTCTGTCCATGTCTCTCTCTGTCTCCCTCTCTCTCTCTCTGTCTCTCTCTGTCTCCCTCTGTCTCTGTCTCTATCTCTCTCTGTCTCTCTCTGTCTCTCTCTCTCTGTCTCTGTTTCTCTCTCTCTCTTTCCCTTTCTCTCTCTCTCTCTCTCTCTCTCTCTCTCTCTCTCTCTCTCTCTCTCTCTCTCTCTCTCTCTGCCCTTTGCAGTCCACTGGACCCTTCTCGCTTTCTCTCTTTCCTTCTCTCTCTCTCTCTCTCTCTCTCTCTCTCTCTCTCTCCCTCCCTGTCTCTCTCTCTCTCAATGCTTTAAATTAGATTTCAGTAAGGTTAATCACTATATTCGTTATCTTAAGGCGTTTTTCCATCGTATAAGCCTGTGAGATAGGCCATAACTTAGCTATAACGTATGTGTGAGATATTAAGTATGAGAGAGAAAGAGAGAGAGAGGGAGAGAGAGAGAGAGAGATGGAAAGAGAGAGAAAGAAAAAAGAGAGATGGAGAGAAACGTTTTTTTGAAACTTGAAACTTTTTTATTAGGGATAAAGATTTTAGACTAAGGATACAGTCTAATCTTCCAATCTGTCCCTTAAGAAATTAACATAATAATAATTAACCTTTAACTGTGATGTCACTGTGAGAGAGAAAGAGAGAGAGAGAGAGAGAGAGAGAGAGAGAGGGAGAGAGAGAGAGAGAGAGAGAGAGAGAGAGAGAGAGAGAGAACGCACTGTTTTGTATGTGTACACATGTGCATTGGACTTGCAAATGGTTTGATTACTCCTGCCGTATATTATACTAGAGGCCTATTATGTATGATGTACTATAGGCCTAGTATATGTATGATGTACTATAGGCCTAGTATATGTATGATGTACTATAGGCCTAGTATATGTATGATGTACTATAGGCCTAGTTTTTGTATGATATACTATAGGCCTAGTGTATGTATGATGTACTATAGGCCTAGTTTATGTATGATGTACTATAGGCCTAGTTTATGTATGATGTACTATAGGCCTAGTGTATGTATGATGTACTATAGGCCTAGTTTATGTATGATGTACTTTAGGCCTAGTTTATGTATGATGTACTACAGGCCTAGTGTATGTATGATGTACTATAGGCCTATTATAGGCCTAGTGTATGTATGATGTACTATAGGCCTAGTGTATGTATGATGTAATATATCCCTCAACACGGTGTATAGCTTCAAATATTTAGGAGCCATTGTATCAAAGAATGGGTCCCGACAGGAAGTCCTCCTACAGGATCGCTCAAACAACTGCTGCCCTGACAAGGTTGAAGCCCATTTAGAAAGACAGGATCATCAATCTACACTCCAAAGTAAGGCTGCTGCGCTCCCATGTTATCTCCATCGTCTTATACGCTTGCGAAACATGGACCATCACAGCAGACCTACAATGAAGAAATACAAAGCGTGGAGATTAGGTGCTATAGAACTTCTGGGCTTTTCCTATACTCAGCACATCATCAACGATGAAGTCCGACAGACCATCACACAAGCCATTGGGCAACACGATGACATGTTCATAGTGGTGAAAAAACGGAAACTCCGATAGTATGGCCACGTCACCAGATCATCAGGCCTTGCAAAGACCATCCTGCAAGGCATGGTGCAAGGAGGCAGAAGAAGAAAGAGACATAAAAAGAGGTGGGAGGACAGCATTCGAGAATGGACTGGTCTAATACTGAGCGAAGCCATGAGGGTTAATTCCTTAGAACAGAGAAAGATGGATTACGCTGGTTAAACGATCATCTGTGGTGCCCCAACGACTTTCGAGTTACGGGATAGAATAGGATAGGATACATTTTGGGTTGCTATCCAGAAGATTCTGTAATGAGTTAATATTTTCAGCGAATTTCATGCTAACTGGGAGACCACTCCAGTTTCCCAATACCCTATTGGCATATTAGTACTTTTGGCGATGTTAATTAAATCGGCCCTATTTTGGTGTGTGTGTGTGTGTGTGTGTGTGTGTGTGTGTGTGCAGGATACACCGACAGCGCTGGACTAGTGCAGTTCTCCGTGGCCACTGTGCTCTCCACCTTCCTGGCACTAATTTTGTAATCACAGCACCAGCCCCATCCCTTCGTCATCTTCATCGTCGTCACAGCGGCGACGCCACTAAACTGAATGCAATGCAAAGAAGCACACGTTTCACACGAGCGAACGTTAGCTGAGGTTGTCCAAACGCTTGGCATCTGAGCCTGGGTTAAACGTGCGTTTCGTTGCACAGTAGAACGACCGTGGAGTATATGTTTGTTATTTGTTATTTCTGATGTATGTGATCATTACTTTATTACATATATGACGTCACGTATCATGACGCAATGCATTGTAGAATTTATTATTTTTACGTAATATCTCTGCATGTTTTTTTTCCCCTTTCTGACTTTAATCTAAACTGCCTTGTCTGTGTTTTTGCCCTTATGACGTAATCAAGCTTGAAGTATGATGTGTGTGGTCCTGATGACATCAGTGTTATGATGTAATAAAAGTATGACGCTTGTTGTCCTTATAACATCTTTATCGGTAAGGTTGTCTTGCTAAAAATATTTTTTTAAGATTTAAACAAAACCCTCAATGCTGAGTTGTTGTTGTTGTTGGCTTAACCTCGCGAAACGCATCATGTGTTCCGAATTTCCCAAATACTGCTAGATTGTTGATTTACAGGTAACGTCACCTGGTCGAAGAGCGCAGTTATCCATCGGCCAGAAAACATACGTTGGCACAGTAGCCTACATCTTGTCATGTTGTCACTCTTGCACTTACCCCGCTTTTTGTTTGTCTTCTCTCAAGATTGAAGTGCTATGGATCTTTCAAGATAGAAGTGCTATTGATCTTTTTATGATAGATGTGCTATTGATCTTTCAAGATAGAAGTGCTATTGATCTTTCAAGATAGAAGTGCTATTGATCTTTTTATGATAGATGTGCTATTGATCTTTCAAGATAGAAGTGCTATTGATCTTTCAAGATAGAAGTGCTGTTGATCTTTCAAGATAGAAGTGCTAGTGATATGTCAAGATAGAAGTGCTATTGATCTTTCAAGATAGAAGTGCTATTGTTCTAATCCTCTGATGGTATCCACATCTCACGATCATACTGCGGTATCTCAGTAAAATTAACGACGTAATCGTGAGATCACTGTAATGATGAGATCACTACCATCTACGACGTAACTGTGAGGTCATGCTTAAACAAAGCAACAATTAAAAAGTCATGTGTTGTAGTGAGGTCAATAACATCTGTGATGTCACTGTGAGATCACGCTCATCTGTGATGAGCTAGTAAAAGCATTATAACCAATGATTTCATAGTGAGATTATAACTAAAGTATGACGTAATTGTGGGGAATCCCTATCATCTATGACGTAATTTTGAGTACTTGTTGTTTTGTGATCTGTTCTGTGCATCTAGGCTACTGTCCTGATTTGAGTCTAATGTCCAAATGTTCAATGCTGATGAAGTTTGCTATACACATATGTGATGATTGTCCCCTACCAACGTATGATGCGAAGCTTTTTTTACATTAAAAATATGAATAATGCTCCTTGCTAGAATAACTTGGTTAAACCATAGCTGAGCACTTGTTAGTTGTGAAGTTTTATGTCTTAACACTTGTTAACCGCTGTAAGCAGCGGGCCACGATCATTGCTTGTCTGTTCATGACGTGAGCCTCCGGTTTGTTAACTCATTATGGCGTAACTGTTGTTCATTTGTAGTGCCTTGGGATTGATGCAGCATTTACCATAATTCAATTCAACATCACGTGACTCTCAGGTTTTTGTTCTGTATTATTTCTTTCCTTAAAATATTTTTTAGTTTCATACCTGTCAAGACATGACATTTCTCAGGGAAAGAGAGAAGCGCAAAATATATCAGCTATAATCAATATCAACGGTGGCAGTTGTTAGCTTCAGGTTGTCTAAACCACGAGCACCGGATAATGCTAATTATGGATAGGTTAACAGTTTCATTATTGGTAATAGTTAAATGGTTAAACCTTTGTTTGGCAAACAAAATCTCGTGATTACGCGAAGAACAAATGTCAGAGATTTATCAATGAGAGTCTGTTAAGTAGGAGATAACACAAGTAAATTAATTTTGCTTCAGGTATTTCTGATTCGATAGAACAGTTTGTTTCTTAATGCTTGTTGTGATGCATAACGAATGGTGACACCCGTGTATGTTATTTCCTGTGACGCAACCTGTATGACGTACCAGCATGACGAACAACCAGTATGACGTACCACCACGACTAGTATGACGTATAAAAATCTTTGACAATAGTTTTGGCATTTGACCTGTTACAAAGCCAGTTATGTTTGCCAGTGGGGATTTTCCTTTTAGTGTTGCGTGGATGATTACTATTGATTGGTATTTATCAGTCTTCCATAATTATCTCTGCTTCATTTTCGCTGATTTAGTCTCTCCGATGCCAAGCTGTTCAATGCATGTAAGAAAACTGCCGTTTGACTTTTAAGTTGGTTTGATGAAACTCTTGTCGTTTGATTTTCCAATAGTTGTTCAGTTTATTGTTGTTTTGTTTTTTAATAGGTGTGATTTAGAGTTTTTAAATAAATGATTAGATGTGTGGTGTTTTTAAGATCGCTCGTGTTAACTTTTTATTTTTATTTTCTATTATTATTATTATTATTATTATTATTATTATTATTATTATTATTATTATTATTATTATTATTATTATTATTATTATTATTATTATTGTTGTTATTTTGAATTGATGGTCCAAAGGTGATATTTTAACTGCCAATGCTATTTTGTGCTGCTGAGTTTTGATTGGATCAAACAGCCTTTACGTGACAATTGTTCAGTTTAGTTTGATGATGACATGGTGGGTGTGGGACAGCGAAGATGACATGATGGGTGTAGGACAGGGAAGATGACATGATGGGTGTAGGACAGGGAAGATGACATAATGGGTGTAGGACAGGGAAGATGACATGATGGGTGTAGGACAGAGAAGATGACATGATGGGTGTAGGACAGGGAAGATGACATGATGGGTGTAGGACAGGTAAGATGACATGATGGGTGTAGGACAGGGAAGATGACATGATGGGTGTAGGACAGGGAAGATGACATGGTGGGTGTAGGGGACAGGGAAGATGACATGATGGGTATAGGGGACAGGGAAGATGACATAATGGGTGTAGGGGACAGGGAAGATGACATGATGGGTGTAGGACAGGGAAGATGACATGATGGGTGTAGGACAGGGAAGATGACTTGATGGGTGTAGAACAGGAAGATGACATGGTGGGTGTAGGACAGGGAAGATGACATGATGGGTGTAGGACAGGTAAGATGACATGATGGGTGTAGGACAGGTAAGATGACATGATGGGTGTAGGGGACAGGGAAGATGACATGATGGGTGTAGGACAGGTAAGATGACATGATGGGTGTAGGACAGGGAAGATGACATGATGGGTGTAGGACAGGTAAGATGACATGGTGGGTGTAGGACAGGGAAGATGACATGATGGGTGTAGGACAGGTAAGATGACATGATGGGTGTAGGACAGCGAAGATGACATGGTGGGTGTAGGACAGGTAAGATGACATGATGGGTGTAGGGGACAGGTAAGATGACATGATGGGTGTAGGACAGGGAAGACGACACGTGTGTGCAAGACACAGGCAGTAGTTGTCTGGCTTGACGAGAAGGAACAGGAGTGCGAAGAACAGGTTGTTATCTAACCTTCTCTACAATAACGTCAGTGTATTGGGTCCCACCACAACGTTGGACTATGGTATTGTTATTTCAATTGCTATTTGATCTATTATTTTAATTGTTAGTATATATTCTCTGTAATTACAATTTTATATACTGTTTGTTTTATTCGTTTATGTATGATGATCATATTACTTCTTTTCATGTTATTATATTTCAGATTTTGACTTCCAAACTGTTGATCGCTCTTTTGTATTTGTCATATGTGTCTTGTTATGTAAAAGTGTTGACGTGCTAGCTTGCGTGTATTGGTAAGTAGATGTGTGTCATTGAGAGGGGGTGGGGGTAGAGAGGGGGGAATGGACACATTTCTTCATGATGCTCATGCAATAACTTGTTTTCTTTAGGGGTGAACTGCTTTTTGTTATTACTGTTGCAATAATTTGACGTTGTTAGTATAGGAATTTCAGTGTTGCGATAAATTGACGTTGTTGGTATATGAATTTGAGTGGAGCTTTGTGCAGGTACACACATTTCATGCCTCACGGATAACCTAGGTATACTTGTACGCTATCTTTTGAAGACAAAGTGCCAAACTTGTGGAGACAACTGAAGCAAGCCTTTGCCAAGAAGACGTAAAACTTGTCAAAAAGCTAGTTCTTGTTCTAAAAAAAAAAGAAGAAAGAAACAAAAAGGCCAGTTCTTGATAGAAACAACACAAATAAAACAAAGAAGAGCAAATTATTCAGAAATATTTCGCAGGCGAACCAACAAAAGTCTGGTTCAGTTTTGTCAAGAAAGAACATACATTGAGAAAAGCAACAAGTTCCTTTCAAGACAATGTGAAATTCTTGTAATCAAAAGCCAGTTGTTGACATGAAGCAAGTTGTTGGTATGAAGCAAGTCGTTGACTTGAAAAGTGTGTATCTTTAGTATTCCTTTCTGTCTTTTATTTATTCGTTTAATGCTTTATTCTACAGAGTGAACAGAATTGTTTGTTTAATCTGCTGAGGCTTGCTGGTCAATTGTACACGACTTAATATAACTTGCCAATGTATTCATGTGTGACTTAAGTAGAATCGTATGTAAAACAATTTTCATTGTTCCCGGTCTTAATAGTCTTGTTAATAACCAAACTTATCTAAGTCTCTGTAAACTATAATATTATGTGCTACTTATGTGCATGCTACGTATGTATAACCATATTGGAATTACGTTCACGTTTGTCCGTTGTGTTTGTTTTGTCTACTGGTCTGATAGGTTTGTCTTTTATTGTATGTAAGAAGGTAACTTTGTAATCTTGTTTCTGTGCTGTTAGCCAACTGTACACTTAGCGGATTGTCAAAGAATAAAATACTGTACACTAGTGACCAACAGTCAGCTGCTTCAATGTCACAGTTCTTCCAATGTTTTCACCATAGTGACATTAGACGAACTAAGTAACAATAACAACAATAAAACAACAACAACAACAATAATAATAATAATAATAATAATAATAATAATAATAATAATAATAATAATAATAATAATAATAATAATAATAATAATAATAATAATAGTAATAATAATAATAATAAATAATTACAGAAGAAAACATAAAAGTTTGACATCAGCAATAACAAAAGCACAGATAACCAGAGTTAAAACAGATCCGGATCGGCCTGCAATCCTTTAACCTGTCGAAATCTAGGCCTGCTGCAGGAGCTCCTTTCTCCGAGGTCCAGCTTCATGTACACTCTTCCAGGCGTTGTACCGCCTCACAACATTTTGAAGGGGCCAGCTTTTAATAAAGAGTTTAAAGAGAGCGACTGGCCTAGACCTCTCACATGTGTGGACTTCCCAAAGGAACTTTTTAAAAATGGGATATAGGCGGAATTGTTGTCAACTACAAGGCATGGGCTAGTAGACATGCCAACATAATCCCAGCATTACATTGAAGTTGTAAACAAATAAAGTATAGGCCTATTCCAACTAAGCTTTGACAAAAAAACCACCCCCCCCCCAAAAAAAAAAAATAAAATAAAATAAAATAAAAATAAAATTAAATAAATAAATAAATAAATAAAAATAAAATAAAATAAAATAAAATATAATATAATTAAAAAAAAAATAATAACGATCTGTAGGTCTGTTGTTGGTTTTCTGAGATTGTGTATTGGCTACTTGTTTTAAATGTTTACGTAAAACTGTGTTGGTTGCCAGTTGGAATTGTTGTTTATTTTGTGTTGGCTCTTTCTTTAGCTGAACGACGTGTATTCCACACCGATCCAGCGACAGAGAGAAATAAACTTGCGTTGCTGTTTTGTTTGTCCTCAAATATTTCTCTAATTGCCTTTTTATGCGTGAGTCATCATTTTAGAAATGTGTAGCTATAGTTTTCTTTCTGTCTCTTCTTTCTTCTGTTCCGTCTATCTCTCTGCTTCTCTTCCCATTTCTTCTTGTTCTCCTTCTTAAGTCAAAGAACGTTTTGTATTCCACAAAAAATATTTTTTGTTTGTTTTCGTCTTCTTTTGTTGCATCGACCTCATCATCCTCATTATCCTCATTATCCTCCTCCCCCTTATCATCTTCATCCTCCTCCTCCTCCTCTTCATCATCATCATCATCATCATCATCATCATCATCATCATCATCATCATCATCATCATCATCATCATCATCATCACAATTCTCCTCCTCATCATCATCTTCATTCTTCCTCCTCTTCCTTGTTAGCGGTGTTTGCTCTAATTGTCATGGATGTTTCGACATATTCAAGATTCAAGATTCAAGATTCTTTATTGTCCAAACACATGGCATGGATATTTGTTTAGCAGTGCAAGAAGGAAGGAGATAACATCAAAACTATTAAAAACATAGACATACAATATTAATATATTTGATATAATCTCAAACACGACTTCCATACCAAACTACAAATCTATGAACACTAGCACACATGCATAAACAGATATCCAGGCACATACCCATGTGTACACTTTTAACACACTGATAATTATTCCACAATACATGTATACACAAAACTACTAACACTCACCCATTCTTCCATGCCTTAGATCCATCCTAGATCATAATAATAATAATAATAATAATAATAATAATAATAATAATAATAATAATAATAATAATAATAATAATAATACTTACAGAAGAAAACATAAAAGTTTGACATCAGCAATAACAAAAGCACAGATAACCAGAGTTAAAACAGATCCGGATCGGCCTGCAATCCTTTAACCTGTCGACATCTTGTCCAGCTGCAGGAGCTCCTTTCTCCGAGGGCCAGCTTCATGTACACTCTTCCAGGCGTTGTACCGCCTCACAACATTTTGAAGGGGCCAGCTTTTAATAAACAGTTTAAAGAGAGCGACTGGCCTAGACCTCTCACATTAGTGTACTTCCCAAAGGAACTTTTTAAAAATGGGATATAGGCGGAATTGTTGTCAACTACAAGGCATGGGCTAGTAGACATGCCAACATAATCCCAGCATTACATTGAAGTTGTAAACAAATAAAGTATAGGCCTATTCCAACTAAGCTTTGACAAAAAAACAACCCCCCCCCAAAAAAAAAAAAAAATAAAAAAAAATAAAAATAAAATAAAATAAAATTAAAATTAAATAAATAAATAAATAAATAAAAATAAAATAAAATAAAATAAAATAAAATATAATATAATTAAAAAAAATAATAACGATCTGTAGGTCTGTTGTTGGTTTTCTGAGATTGTGTATTGGCTACTTGTTTTAAATGTTTACGTAAAACTGTGTTGGTTGCCAGTTGGAATTGTTGTTTATTTTGTGTTGGCTCTTTCTTTAGCTGAACGACGTGTATTCCACACCGATCCAGCGACAGAGAGAAATAAACTTGCGTTGCTGTTTTGTTTGTCCTCAAATATTTCTCTAATTGCCTTTTTATGCGTGAGTCATCATTTTAGAAATGTGTAGCTATAGTTTTCTTTCTGTCTCTTCTTTCTTCTGTTCCGTCTATCTCTCTGCTTCTCTTCCCATTTCTTCTTGTTCTCCTTCTTAAGTCAAAGAACGTTTTGTATTCCACAAAAAATATTTTTTGTTTGTTTTCGTCTTCTTTTGTTGCATCGACCTCATCATCCTCATTATCCTCATTATCCTCCTCCCCCTTATCATCTTCATCCTCCTCCTCCTCCTCTTCATCATCATCATCATCATCATCATCATCATCATCATCATCATCATCATCATCATCATCATCACAATTCTCCTCCTCATCATCATCATCTTCATTCTTCCTCCTCTTCCTTGTTAGCGGTGTTTGCTCTAATTGTCATGGCTGTTTCGACATATTCAAGGTTCAAGATTCAAGATTCTTTATTGTCCAAACACATGGCATGGATATTTGTTTAGCAGTGCAAGAAGGAAGGAGATAACATCAAAACTATTAAAAACATAGACATACAATATTAATATATTTGATATAATCTCAAACACGACTTCCATACCAAACTACAAATCTATGAACACTAGCACACATGCATAAACAGATATCCAGTCACATACCCATGTGTACACTTTTAACACACTGATAATTATTCCACAATACATGTATACACAAAACTACTAACACTCACCCATTCTTCCATGCCTTAGATCCATCCTAGATCATAATAATAATAATAATAATAATAATAATAATAATAATAATAATAATAATAATAATAATAATAATACTTACAGAAGAAAACATAAAAGTTTGACATCAGCAATAACAAAAGCACAGATAACCAGAGTTAAAACAGATCCGGATCGGCCTGCAATCCTTTAACCTGTCGACATCTTGTCCAGCTGCAGGAGCTCCCTTCTCCGAGGGCCAGCTTCATGTACACTCTTCCAGGCGTTGTACCGCCTCACAACATTTTGAAGGGGCCAGCTTTTAATAAACAGTTTAAAGAGAGCGACTGGCCTAGACCTCTCACATTTGTGGACTTCCCAAAGGAACGTTTTAAAAATGGGATATAGGCGGAATTGTTGTCAACTACAAGGCATGGGCTAGTAGACATGCCAATATAATCACAGCATTACATTGAAGTTGTAAACAAATAAAGAATAGGCCTATTCCAACTAAGCTTTGACAAAAACAAACAAAACAAACCACCACCGCCACCACCACCACCCAAAAAAAAAAAAATAAAATAAAATAAAATAAAATAAAATATAATAAAAAAAAAAATAACGATCTGTAGGTCTGTTGTTGGTTTTCTGAGATTGTGTATTGGCTACTGGTTTTAAATGTTTACTTAAAACTGTGTTGGTTGCCAGTTGGGATTGTTGTTTATTTTGTGTTGGCTCTTTCTTTAGCTGAACGACGTGTATTCCACACCGATCCAGCGACAGAAAGAGAGAAATAAACTTGCGTTGTTGTTTTGTTTGTCCTCAACTATTTCTCTAATTGTCTTTTTTATGCGTGAGTCATCAGTTTAGAAATGTGTAGCTATATTTTTTCTTTCTGTCTCTTCTTTCTTCTGTTCCCTATATCTCTCTGCTTCTCTTCCCATTTCTTCTTGTTCTCCTTCTTAAGTCAAAGAACTTTTTGTATTCCACAAAAAAGATTTTTTTTCCGTCTTCTTTTGTTGCATCGACCTCATCATCCTCATTATCCTCCTCCTTATCATCTTCATCCTCCTCCTCCTCCTCATCATCATCATCATCATCACAATTCTCATCCTCCTCATCCTCCTCATTCTTCCTCCTCTTCCTTATTAGCGGTGTTTGCTCTAATTGTCATGGATGTTTCGACATATTCAAGATTCAAGATTCTTTATTGTCCAAACACATGGCATGGATATTTGTTTAGCAGTGCAAGAAGGAAGGAGATAACAACATCAAAACTATTAAAAACATAGACATACAATATTAATACCTTTGATATACTATCAAACACAACTTCCATACCAAAATACAAATCTATGAACACTAGCACACATGCATAAACAGATATCCAGTCACATACCCATGTGTACACATTTGACACACAGATAATTATTCCACAATACATGTATACACAAAACTACTAACACTCACCCATTCTTCCATGCCTTAGATCCATCCTAGATCATAATAATAATAATAATAATAATAATAATAATAATAATAATAATAATAATAATAATAATAATAATAATAATAATAATAATAATAATAACAATAATAACAATAATAACAACAACAATAATAATAATAATAATAATAATAATAATAATAATAATATAATAATAATAATAATAATAATAATAATAATAATCGTAATCATAAGAGTAATTATAAAAATATTAATAATAACAATGCAACTACTAAAAAACAAATACAACAGCAGCACCAACAGACAAATAATAATTAATATATGGTAACAATGATAATAATAATAACAATACTACTACAACTAATAATAATAACAACAGGAATGGTACAAAACCAGGCTTCATGGTGATCTAGGGGAACAAAATTACTAATTAGTAAGAATAATGATAATAACAAGAACAACAATACAACCAAATTAACTAATTGATAAGATCTCTGGTCAAAGTTAAGTAAGAAAAGAACACCACATTCTCATATAATTGTTTGCAGCAGATATAACGCACGAAAGCAAATTGCCTCCTTTATTACAAGAGTGAGCATTCTTATTCTGTGACCTGTTTGTCCGTCTTTCTGTCTGTCTGTCCGTCTCTCTCTCCTCTCTCTCTCTCCTTGTCTGTCTCCTCTCTATCACTCTCCTCTCTCTGTCTCCTCTCTCTGTCTCTCTGTCTCTCTCTCTCTCTCTCTCTCTCTCTCTCTCTCTCTCTCTCTCTCTCTCTTTCTCTAAATCATGTAATGGACTCTACTACCACAACGAAAAACACGAAAACAAGTTTATTAATGAATACGCAAATTACAATAACACACACAACAGGAAAACAAGTGGGAAAGGGAGGGAGGAGAGAGGGGGGGGGGGAAATAAGGACACAAACTTTAAACTGAGATTACAGCTGTCGCTGAGAAGGTTTGAACAGTTAACCCAAGGGACACAACTACTGCTGCTTGACTGCAATTATGTTTTAAAAGATAGGGTTTCTCTCCCTTGGACTTTTACGCTACTGGTGGTGAAAGCGCTAATTGACTGCGACGTTTAGCAGCAAGCAGGTTCAAAGCGCGGCGATCTGTACCAACATATCACAGGCGGCGGAAGCTGCTCAGGATTGGGGGGGGGGGGGGCACACACACATTATATTCACTGACATCAGGGCCAGACCTGGGAAAAGTCGAGGGTGGGGGTTACAGATTCAGGGAAGGCGCGAAGCGCCGAGCCTTCTAGGGGGGGTCCGGGGGCATGCTCCCCCGGAAATTTTTTTTTCAAAGATGCAAAATGGTGCAATCTGGTGCAATCTGAACCTTGAAAAAGCCATCTGTGATGGTCTGGGACTTTGAGCTTTTTGAACAATTGAACTGACAAACTCTGGGGTACAAAAATTATCCTCTGCCCCTCCCTTAAAAATACACACACACACACATTTATTTATCAGCAGAGATGTTTTGTATACTATTATTATTCACTACTTTTTGTTGATCGTTAACGGTATAAAGCTTTACCTTGTAGTTTATGAACATCACCGCCCTGCTTTCACTTAATTCAGTCTTGCTGCACTAGGTTCATCGGCATTAGTACCATTTGTGAATTGTATCTTATGGCAAAACAGTTCACTGCCTCTTTGAAGCCAATATCAACATCCCTGTGCACTTTCAGTAAAGCAAGTCCATTTAGTCTCTGTTGCACCATTGTAGAGCGCAGGTAGTTTTTCAGGTTGCGCAACTGACTGTTTGAACGCTCACACTCGGCAGTAGTGACAGGTAGGGTGCAAAAGTTCTAAAGCATGATGAACAGGTTGGGATAAAAAATCCCTGTCACAATGTTTCAGTGCTTCTGATGCCGTGGATGGGATGATAGCTGTCGCATTCTCAGCAGCACTTTGCCATTTGCAAACCCACCGTTGGTAATCTGCATCAAGGGTAGCGTTGTCTGGTAGGTCAGACTCCCACAACATTGCCAGCATCACCCCTTCTGGAACCTGCATGAAACCATCCTGGTTGTCTATTAAAGTGCTTGGCACCAGACATAGACCATCAACTGCTAGACCAGCATTTTTGAACCTCGAGTCCAATTCGGTTGACAGGTGTTCCAAGAAAGGAATGGCAATGCTAATCTTGAAATATTCTTCTGGAGTGGCCGCAGGTTGGTTGTCACGGAGAGTCTGTCGGGATGCTTGACGAGGAACAATAACACCAGTTGTCAAAGCATTTGCCATTTTGCTGACTTCTTCACTTGTAGTCGAGAAAATTGCTGATATTGAAAACGGTAGACTGTAAAAACTGACAGCAAATTAAAGTTTTCAAAACGCGACTGTGACGTGCACGATGTCGAAAACTGTCGGTCACTTTGATCTAAGGCTAACGATTATGACGCAGGAAATGATGACGAAGGGACGAACTTCTCTCACTGATCAGAGGGTGATGATGATGATTATGATGATAAACACTTGTACTGCTTGATTCCATTTGAAGAAAAAAAATCCTTTGATGCCCTGGAAAAAAAAAAAAAAAAAAAAAAAAAAAACACTACTCATTATTGGAGGGGGCAATATATAAGGCTGCCCCCTCCAACATTTTTCTAGGGGGGGGGGGGCATGGCCCCCCTGCCCCCCCTGCTTCCGCCGCCTGTGCGATATACGTTCACATTTTACACAAATTGTCACATACACAGCAAACACAGATGTATTACTCAAAGGCAGGGAGATCCTCCTCCTCCTCCTCCTCCTCCTCCTCATCATCATCATCATCATCATCATCATCATCATCATCGTCGTCGTCGTCGTCTTCCTCCTCCCCCTGCTCCTCCTCCTCCTCTTCCTCCTCCTCCTCCTCCTCCTCCTCATCATCATCATCATCATCATCATCATCATCATCATCATCACCATCATCATCATCATCATCATCATCATCATCATCATCATCATCAGGTAAGTAATGTAGGCATATGGAAACAGGAGGCTTGTCATGAATTCACTTGGAAGTTTGATATGACGTGAGTATGTAATGACTGAATGCTGCAATCTATTAATTATCTGTTGGGCCATTTGTTTCATATTTCAATTGTTTTAATCATGGAGTTGGGAGGGGCGAGAGGGAGGGAAGGGGGGGGGGCGGATAAGAGCAACACAGGGGGTAAGGTCGGGGTGGGGTTGGGTTTTGGAAGGGAAAGGAGAGTAAAATTATTATCAACAATCGACATATTATAAAGGAACAAGACGACAACACATTCAAATGTATTTCCAGATACTCGCACACATAGCCCATAAAATAAGCATTTTGAAAAGTGTTCATTTCCTTGGCGGTGCTGTGACTCGGCTTCATCCTGGAGAAGTCAAAGGAAATAGGCATTATCCCTAAATAAACCGAAAGTAGAGTTGCTTCCCCTGAAAAGCGGTACAAAATACATGTTTACAGTACGCCTAAATAAACCGAAAGTAGGTCAATGAGAGTTGCTTCCCCTGAAAAGCGGTACAAAATACATGTTGACAGCTATTTAGGAAGTACTCCTATTGTAGAATGATAGGTCACGATCTCAACTATCTGCAAACAAAAATGTCTCAAAATCCGATCAGCCAATGTTTAGATACAACTCCAAACGTGTTTAGAAAATGGTGAAGCAAATTGACCTGTTGATGTTTGACAACGTACAAATAGGAGTGAGCTATCGTGCCCAGCAATAGCTACAATATCCGCAAAGTAACAATGATCAATTTAAAAGGTAAAGGTAAAGGTAGTCCCATAGCCTTGTGGCCGTAGGGGAGCGCGATGTTGGAGATCACACTTATCTTGGGCCAGCGTAATGAGGGTGATGCCCGTCTCTCTCCCTCGCTGCGTTACCTTCCCCACCCTTAAGAGAGTAGGTACTCAGTCACAGTTGAGTCCACTGGGGGCGTTGTTATTTGTCGCTTCACGGTTTGCGGTCACCCATCCAAGTGCTAACCGCACTGAACGGTGCTTAACTTGCGACACAGTAGCGAGTGCTCCAACCACTGCGCTATCCGACACCCCTGATGAATTTGGGTTCAGTCATTCTGAAGAGAGGGCCAAAAATGTGTTTTCAACACACACACACAAGGGAAATTGAGAGCGACGGATCAACCCACTGACTGACAACCGGAATACTACTAAAGGATGGCCTATGATTTGAGGTTGCTGGATACCCAAACTCCACCAAATCACTTCAGCCGTTTTTTGAGATATTGAAGTAAACGTGTTTAACAACCAAATGACTCCATTGACCATGACCTTTGCGGTAGAGCAAATAGGATGAGCGGGTCACTGACCTACGTAATGTTCCTATGAAGTTTGGCCACAATCTGTTCAGTGGTTCTTTAGATATGGCGCCCAACGGACAGACCGACGGACAAACTGACCGAAATTTGACTCGCTCTGAATCCCCGACTTTTAGAAAGTATTTCTAGGTCAAAACAAAAGGTGTGTATGACGGTCTACTAGCGCCAAAAGCGAGAGTTACCTAAATCACCAGATGATTGAACTTAACACGCGTTCTGTGTCATTTACACAAATACCGGTAATCTTCAGTGTTAATTAATAATTATCATATTTGCCACCTTTTCCTAGCGCCAAAACCTGATAATTACAAGTATTATTAAATAATTACAAATATCCTGGGATAATTACAATTATGAAAGGACAATGACAACTATCATTGAAAATTTACAAATATCTTCGCGTGATCATGTTTAATTTTTACTTTGGGTCCTAGCAATCTATCTGGAAATGCGCCAAAAACGAAAATTGTAATTTTCACTGGATAATTACAATTTTTACGTGTTAATTGCAAATATGTCGTTGATATTTGTAATTATCCCATGGTATTAGTAATTATCAGGTTTTGGCGCTAGTAGGTCGTCATATATATGATTTACACAGAACACGTAGGCCTATCATATCACTGATAGCTTATCACGTAAAAATTGTATTTATCAAGTGAAAATTGTACTATTTAGGGAAAGTCGGCAAATCCGGAACACTTAAGCAAAAACGTCAATAACTGCCACGTCAGAAGAGAAAAACACGGGATTTGGGCATGGTTGAATTCAGAAATAATTGAACTATGATCCTGTAATAAAGATTTAGGGCAGGTCTTGATTGTAGCTTTGTCAGATGAGTTCTAAAATTCTTTGAAATTGTTCCGGATTGCACCCCTGGTAGGGAAATTTGGAACGGTGGGAGGTGAAATAAGGAACACTACCATATTGTATATAATGTTGAGCATTTTGTGCTTGCTTGTATGCGAGTGTGAGCGGTGGGGAAAGTATGCTTTGTGTGTTAATGACTGGCATTTTGGGTAGATTTTTACTTTAACAGCAAACCAAAATTCCGTGAATAGCTTGGTAATTATAATATAATATCTGTCTCTCTTACTCAAAATTAATCGCAATTCTTATGCAATTCAAAAAATAATAAAACAATGGACTGCCAATTGCTCATCTGGACAGGTTACGCTGCGGAAAAAACATCTCCCACCAGGGTTTATTTTTACAACTCTGTCATTGTTGAAGGCTGAGACTGGTGAGGGTAACCTCGTAGCACGGCGTGGTTGATGCCGTGGGGGCAAAGGAGGAGGGTGTGTGGATTCCACAGATTCTGCCAGCTGTTGTGGAATGATATGAATATTCTTGGATGAACAAGCAGTTGTGTTTGATGGACGTGGTGGAATCGGAGGTGGCGTTGATAACGTTTAAGTAAGCTTACGCGGTAGACGCGGTGGGATGGTTGGAGTATTTCTGTCATTAGCTGGAGGATCAGGGGCAGCTGACCAATCAGACACATCTGGCGAACAGGACACAATTGGCGGATCAGACACAGCTGGCGGCTCAACTGTCAGATCAGGGACAGTTGACGAATCATGGATACCTGGCATATCAGATCGCGATGAAGAGTTTCCAGCTTGGGGAGGATCCGAGGTCTGTATGTAGGTAAGATGACTGGCTCAGATGCAGAATGGGAGCAGGTCGTAGCAACATCATTGAAATCTTCATCACCAAAGATGTGTCAGTCACAAGTCCAAATCCCGCACTGGGCAAATCCAGATGCAGCATTAGACAGGGTAGCTGCATTTGAGAAAGCTGTGTTGGTCGTAGGGGCACCACAGATGATCATTTAACCAGCATACTCCATCTTTCTCTGTCCTCCGCAACCCTGATGGCTTCGCTCAGTGTCAAACCAGTCCATTCTGGGATGTTGTCATCCCACCTCTTTTTCGGTCTCCCTCTTCTTCTACCTCCTTGCACTGTGCCTTGCAGAATGGTCTTTGCAAGGCCTGATGAACTGGTGACGTGACCATACTTACGGAGTTTCCGTTTCTTCACCACTGTGAGCAGGTCATCGTGTTGTCCAATGGCTTGTGTGATGGTCTGTCGGACTTCGTCGTTGGTGATGTGTTGGGTATAGGAAATGCCCAGAAGTCTTCTGTAGCACCTCATCTCTATGCTTTGTATTCTTCGTTGTAGATCTGCTGTGATCACAAGCATATAGGAAGATGGAGATGACAAGGGAGCGCAGCAGTCTTACTTTGGAATGTAGACTGATGGTCCTGTCTTTACAAATGGGCTTCAACCTTGTCAGGGCAGCAGTTGTTTGTGCGATCCTGGAGAGGACTTCCTGTCGGGACCCATTGTCTGATACAATGGCTCCTAAATATTTGAAGCTATGCATTGTGTTGAGGGATTGGCCTTGAACTTTGATGTCCGTGTTGATGCCATTGGTGTTGTAGGCCATCATTTTGGTCTTCTCTGCACTTATTTCCATTCCATAAGCTCTGGAGGTGGTGTCAAGCTTCTGTACCAGCTGTTCAAGTTCTTGTTCCTCTCCAGCCAATCCATCAATGTCATCCGCAAAACGAAGATTGGAGATTGCTCTACCCCCTATGCTGACTGCGCCTTCGTTATCTGCAAGGGTATCTGACATGATCCGCTCTAGGAAGATGTTGAAGAGTGTTAGAGAGAGTAGGCATCCTTGACGCACACCGATTGTTGTTCTGAACCAGTTCCCGATGGCGCTGTTAAGGAGGGGAGGGGAGGGGGAGCCATGCTCATCAACCAGCTTTTCCAGGATGTCAAAGAATCTCCACACGCTTTCACGGTTGAATCCTGTTGCTCTGGACAGTGACGTAGCTTCAGGCTGCCTCAATGAAAGTTGTGGGTGCCGTCTGAGGAAAAGTTTCAGCCAGTCCTTTCCTGCACTTCTCTTTTCCTTGTTGAACATATGCGACAAGCCGTTCTGCTCCGCCAATTCAAACGCTAAGGATATCTTTCCGATTCGAGAATGTGGGAACAAAGCTGTTCCTCCAACTCTTGTGGTAATGCTGATGGCCTACGCAGCACTCTACTGCGTATTTGTTCCCTTCATCCAAGTGTCTGTTCAGAGTCATTACAGGTATCCCATAGGATCGTGAGGCAGCCCGGAGAACCATGTCCATATTTCTAACTGATGACAATGCGTAGTCCAGAGCTTGTGAGTCCATTTATTTGCAGCGCATAAAAAAACATAGAGAAGATTTTACAAGGTGGGAAATAAGGAACAGTGCGGGTAATTTGGAACACTGTTCCACTTTAGCCTCCTTTTGGTGTTCCGATTTGCCCGCACTACGAGTAGCTGAACCTTATGCCATGCAGTCTGCAATAGACTTTGATCTAATTTTCACAGAACTTGCAATTGAAGGAACATAACGTATGCTTTAAAAAAATACCAAGTGATGTTTCGAATGAGTTGGTCCTAATTAGAAATCACAACACTTTATCAAAAGTCAATATAAGAAGACAAATGAAAAAAACGAGAAAACGCTAACAGCTTTCGTCTCTTTGGAGGCACAAACATTGTTGTCACGTGGTTTGTTTCAAGGGATATCACTGTTACCAACCATGGAATCAACTAATCGAAATTAGTTCCCTTTGGCCAGAAATTAGGGTGTTCCGAATTACCTGACTGTACCGAATTTACCGACTTTCCCTTATGTGATAATTACAATTTTCGGTTTTGGCGAATTTCCAGGCGGATTGCTAGAGCCAAAACTGAAAATTAAACATGATCACGCGAAGATATTTGTATTTTTTCAATATTTGTAATTATTGATTGATAATTGTGACAATCCCATGATATTTGTAATTATCTCATGATATTTGTAATTATCAAGTTTTGGCGCTAGTAGGTCGTCATAGGTGTGATAAATAATTATGTTTCATAATATGTTCAAATGTTTGAATAGTTCCAGTCAAACAAGTGATCTATTATTGCCAGTCACATGCAGTGATAGGAATTTCCGCCCGTGGCCTACGTCAGAGAAAGTGTGGGGGATAGGGGGGAGAGGGGATGTAGGAGGGGAGAATAGTGAAGAGGAAGGAATGGGGTGGGGGGGGGGGTGAGGGAGGTAGTCGTATTTTCAATACAGCTCCTTTGTCACACTTTGACCAGTGGACCATCCTGCACGATGTACCAGCATTTATAATATAATATTTCCATCATTTAGGACCGTACCCCTCGTTCCCTGGGATGGTTATCCCCGTCTGCCATATCGCCAATGGTGGGTGTAGACGTTAAACCCCAATGTTCATTCATTCATATTTCCTTCCCGATAACGTGTGTTATCAATTAGTTTTTCCTCTGACAACAACTCTCTAAGTCTGTCTGTCTATCTGTCTGTCTCGGTCTGCTTGTGTGGGGGTGCCGGGGGTTTCAGTATAAATAGTATCCCCACTTTCTGAAAATTTAGTGCTTTAAATTCCCACTGTCGCCGTCTTTCTCCTTTGTTCTTTCTCATTCCTTCTCTGTTCTATCAATCTATTTAACTATCTTTTTCTTCGCTAGACCCGTCACCTACCTTTTTTCTTGAAAACTCTTCCGGGACAAAACTCCTCATTTGTGTGTGAGGTCTGTTGGATCAGAGTGGGAATATTGGATGCTTTCTGCCAAATGGTCACTGGGGCTTCCTATGATGTTATTATTTGGCAATGTAGGCAATTTATATGTCTGTGTTTTGTTCATATTTTATAATGATGTTTGTATTCTATTTTGTTTTTGTAAACGGGGGTTCAATAAATTAAAAGTGTAGCCTCGGTGTCCCCTGCGTGGGGTGTCTTTATTGTAAAGTGACCGGCTGGTAGATTGCCTTCAGTGTTACCACTAGGGTTGTTTCGGCAGATCCTTTTTGCGGATCAGGGGTGAGTCCTCTTTCACTTCTCTGGTCCTTATTTGGCTCGGAAGAGTCCGCTGGACCTAAAGCAATATCCATGTAATGTAATGTGTGCATGAAAGAAGGACTAATTGTGAAAACATACAGGAAGGTATCCTTGTTACGTGTTGAAATTGTAATAAAGGTTTATAGTCCCACAGTCTGGAGTCTCTTCCTCCTCCTCTCTCTCTCTCTCTCTCTCTCTCTCCCACCCCTTTCTCCCTCCTTCCGTCCAATACTAGTACTAAAGATAATGCCAATTCCGTCTATGCTGTAGGTATATGAGCTGATCGGACTTTGGACCTGCACGTCAGAGTTTCACATCCTCAAATAAACCTAGTATTTGTCCGCAATCGTTTTAGTTCCCCAATAAACACATCCCAATTGTTTTTATATTTCTCGAAAATGTGTGGGAGTAAAAACGACAGGCCTAACGAAGTTATATTGATGTGTGGTACTTACTTGCAGTCGGTTTTAGAGATAAAACGACAAACTGAAATCTCCGAACATTGGTATTGTGGGTTGATCTTTTCATGTGTTAGGCCTTCATCTTCATCCATGAGTGAAATCAGTTGGTGATGGTGAACAGGGTACCAGGATGCAAGGGCCGCAGAAGGGTATAGTTTAAGAGATATGTATCGTATCATTGTGGCTCACAATGTCGCGGAAACAAAGACAGATTTTGGTTTTAGTAGCATTGGTTGCCGTGTCTAGCCTGTAAGTATTTTTTTTTATATTAAATGTGCGTGTGCGTGTGCGTGTGTGTATGTGTGTGTGTTTGTGTGTGTGAGAGGTGTGGGTTTGTCAAGTGTGTGTGTGTGTGAGCATGGTGTGGGTGTGTGTGTGTGTGTGTGTGTGTGTGTGTGTGTGTGTGTGTGTGTGTGTTTGTGTGTGTGTGAGGATGTTTACACGGCGTTATTGGGACAAACTAGTGCAAGTTTACATACGTTCTTTGGACAGACCTCCTTGTTGGGACGTCCATTTAATGATCCGTGAGGGTTAGGGTTAGGGTAAGGGTTAGGGTTAGGGTTAGAACTCTTTAAAGTACTTAAAAAGGGGCTCGTAGCACGACCCATTGTCCACAGAACGTATGTGGCGATAGAGGAAAGTCCAAATAACGGTGTCTGCGCAAGTATAGGTGTGTGTGTGTGCGTGTGTGTGTGTGTGTGTGTGTGTGTGTGTGTGCGTGACTTGTGTGAGTACGTCTTGGGCGAGGTGGGTTCGAATCCTGACTTCAGCAAACTATTGTGTGATTGCTGGATATTACGGGCCAGTGCTTTGAGAAGCTCTCTGAGTTGGTAAGTGCGCTTTATAAGAGAAATCTCTTTCTTTCTTTCTTTTGTATAATGTTTAAGTGTGCGGCATAAGAGAGAGAGAGAGAGAGAGAGAGAGAGAGAGAGAGAGAGAGATCTTTTTAAATCATATTGGAATATTTTTTCACAAATTGTACAACTTTATATAGTACGTCTCAATTTTTGTTTTTTACTTTTATTCATTTTTTGTATATATGTTATGATGTATGGATTTAGCTATGCATGTATGTAGGCTATTGATGTCATTATCTCTATGCAGGAAGGGGGCGGCAGGAGGCTCTTGTTCTCGAGGTAAGATATTGAAACAGTTTATTGCCTCAAAGTTCTTTCCCCTTCCCCCCCCTTCCCCCCAACATTACCCCCAAGCCCTCTCTTCTCATAAGACAAAATACAAGTTTATTCCTGTCCTCCACCACCACCCTCTCCCCTTTCCAACGTCCTTAGTGACGCTGCGCTTGTAGCTAGCGCGCTGTCGCTAAAGGCAACCCCGATATCGACCTCTTGGCTAACGACTATTGAAATATTCAAGATTCAAACAACCAAATCCAAAATTCAAGGCTTGAAAACGATATTAAATCTCAATGTTTAAAACCATCCCGGTCGCTCGATGATTTATTAGCAGACGAACATAATTATAGGTGGAAGGGTGAAGGTAGGGGTCAGAAGAGCAGAAGAAAATAAACCGTATTGTGAGGTTGAACTGTACTGTGGCCTAAGATGCGCTGATGGATGGTATTTATACCTGCGCTTGAATCA
>CM072517.1:1348801-1358801 GCA_036898135.1 Oncomelania hupensis
AAAGAAATGAAACAAATTAAACAAACTGAACAATTAAACAAACAATCAAAATTGTGAAATAATTATAACTTATTCAAATGACATCCAATATCACTACAAAACAATCCTTGTAAAATGCACTCATTATATCTAATATAAAATATTCAATGTTCTGAATTGAAGCTCTACAGACAAAAAATCCACTAGAACTATTAATAATCTGTACTGACTCTGACGTTTACCAAAAGAAACATCCAACAGGACTGTATAATGATAATTTTGCAATTGTTATCCAATAATTAATATTTTTAACCTGAGTATTTCGAAAATGTTTAGGAATATATTGTACGAGTGTACTGCAGTCATAAATGAAATGATAAATAGAAATTATTTGTTTGCAAATGTAAGCAATTTTCGTACAGTATTTTGTGCTCCACGTGTTTAAATCAAGACGATATGCTAAACTGATAACAGTCCGCGAGGAGTGTAACATTCCATTACTAATTTAATTAAAGGAATTTAAAAAAAATCAGTTATACTATATACTTCATTTTTGGAAAAAGGGATACCGATCTGAATAACAGTACTTTCACTTTTCGCCCCCTTGATTTGCAATCCTATTAGCCCAGTCATTATGACCTAATCCTCTATGGGATGGTATTCAGCAAAATTAAACATTTGTTCCATTTATGATTAAACTATGAATACGGTATTTAATTTCATCTATAATATAACATCCTTCTTTATTAGAATTTGAATCCAAAGATTATAAACCTGGTTTAGAGTCAACATAAAATTATATATTTAATAAGTCAGCGTGTAAACTAACGATTTTATTCAATGCCAAAAGTATAGCAATAAGTTCTGCAGTAAATATTGAACGCCCTTTCCCTAAAAAATAAGCCTCGTTAACTTTTTAAGCAGGTATAACATAACCAGCTCCTGTTTCACATGATTCTAAAACAGAACCATCAGTAAGAATTTGTAAATTAGAATACTATTTTCATAGATATGTTTCTTTACTTCTGTTGCTAATAAATTGCCGTTTTCCTGTTTTCAAAATTGCCTATGCCTATGTCAAAATATTAAGTTTGTATTACATAATGATAGCAAAAAACACAATACAACTCAAGATAGAACTGAATCCCAAAGAAATAATTATATTTATACTTTATGTGACCCAGTATAGCACGTAGGCCGCCAGGGGACGACCGATGAAGAAGGGAAAAACCTGGGGCAGTAACACTGCAGCTAATGGCATGGTTATTGCTTTAGGTCCAAGTAACACTGCAGCTATTTACAGGTTTGAGAAGAATGTCATCACTGTATTTTACCTCATTTTCTGCAATTTCATTTGTGGTAGTTTCTGACAACACGTCTGCGAGGCCCGTTACCCAGGAGGACAGAGTGCCGTCATATATATTAGTGCAAATCGTCGCTGTGGCCGTTGTGATCGCTGTGGCCGTTGCCATCGCTGTCGTCGCGATCTTCGTGGTCCTGGTGATTAGGCGAAGACGCCATCAGCCCCACGTCTACAGGTAAGAACTGTATAGGACTGCTTCTATTAGTATGCAATGTTGTACATACAACCATCAAAGTGCCGTTGATTTTGAATTCCTTTTTCTTTTACTGTTCATCATCATCATCATCATCATCATCATCATCATCATCATCATCATCATCATCATCATCATCATCATCATCATCTTCATCATCACCTTGTTGTTGGTGGTGATGTTCTTGGTGTTGATGGTAGTGGTGGTGATGGTGGTTTTCTTGCTGTTATTGTTGTTGTTGTTGTTGTATCTACTTCTTCTTGTTCTTCAAATACGATTTTGTTTCCCAGAAATTCTTCGTCTCCTGGTTCACTCGTCACAGAGGATACTCCAACTCGTGGTAAATTTCTTTTAATTCATATGATCTGTAAGGGAAAGATGTGACGTATTGACCTAATGTGTAAGGGAAAGATGTGACGTATAGACCTAATGTGTAAGGGAAAGATGTGACGTATTGACCTAATGTGTAAGGGGTTGTGTACAAAAGAGGGCGGACAACAGTCCTGGGCAGAAGTGTAGGAATCACCAACTGGTTAACGGCCGATCGCCAAGACTTTCATTGGTAGACGCTGGTCGGACGTATCACAGAGATCCGGCCAAGACTTTCATTGGTAGACGTTGGTCGGCCGTGTCCCAAAGATCCGGCCAAGACTTTCCTTGGTAGATGTTGGTCGGCCGTGTCCCAAAGATCCGGCCAAGACTTTCCTTGGTAGAAGTTGGTCGGCCGTGTCCCAAAGATCCGGCCAAGACTTTCCTTGGTAGACGTTGGTCGGCCGTGTCTCAAAGATCCGGCCAAGACTTTCCTTGGTAGACGTTGGTCGGCCGTGTCCCAAAGATCCGGCCAAGACTTTCCTTGGTAGAAGTTGGTCGGCCGTGTCCCAAAGATCCGGCCAAGACTTTCCTTGGTAGAAGTTGGTCGGCCGTGTCACGGAGATCCGGTTCTTCACCTCCACGTAAAGGAACTTTTTTCTCTCTCTCAAAGAAATCGACTTTCTACGACGATTCTTTATACGGTGTTGCCTCTTCCCCACGTCGTCGTGGCAGTACGTAAAAGAACCCGGTCTGTGTTTCAACTCGGAAAGTGGCAGGCTTAATGAATAGCGCATACGTATTAGTCGTTTAGGATCACGCAGTGGTCCGAGGCGTCTGACGGTGCGCATCAAGCAGCAAATGTTTGTTAGATCACGTGGGTGGCCAGCGCCTTGAGCAGCTCTGTGAGCTGAGTAAGTGCTGTAATTATAATAACCATTGATGTACTGCACTTTCACTCGCTATTTGCTAAGGGGAGAGAAGACTGAAGTACAGATAGACGAGGATGGATAGAACTACCCCATCAGGAAACAGAATGAACTGAAAGTAATGAGTGAATCAACAAAGACAATGTCTTTCAGACAATGACAGGAGCGGAGGAGAGCGGCACTACGGCAGCTTTGGCCCACCCGGTCAGCACGCCACAGGGCTTCCATCTCCTGCGGGCCGATCATCGGCTGGCCACGACAGCTACGACCATCTCGGTGGTGGTGTGAACAGAGGGGAGGACCAGAGGCCATTACTGGCCAACGATGACCAAACTGAGCAGGTGATGATAATGATGGCGATGGTGATGACGAAGATGATAATGATGATGATGGCGATGGTGATGATAATGATGATGACGATGATGAAGTGGAGAAGGAGGAGGAGGAGGGTGATGTTGGTGTTGTGGATTGTGGTTGCAATGTTTAAAGTAGAAACAACAACGACAACAACACAACAACAACACTAGCAGCGACATCAGTATGTATATATTTGTATTAATGTATTTATTGGTTTATTTTCAGCACAACGCTGCTTCTGTCATCGTCGTCAGTACAAGACAGGAAAATGACGCAAATCACATGACGTCATCTTCGGGTGTTTCCGGTCCCTACTGTAATGTTGGCCAAAACTACAGCAATGTTGAAACCAACGAAGACCAGATTTAAATACAAGATCGTCAACGCGCGCGTCTACTGTTTAGACAATTCAGTTGAATTCAATTCAGTTCAAATTAATTCAATAAATATATATGACCATTTTACTTAAAATTATGACAGGCATTTGGAAATTGCTTTAAAGAAAAACAAAATACCAACAACAATTAAAGTTAAAGATAACAAATGTGAACTTTTAGTTATTTAATCGTTGACATTTTAAGCTTGGTCGACAATTTCCAATTATATCGTATTTTCAAGGGAAATACAATTTAGGAATTAAACTCAGTCACACCACAAATAAACTAGCATTGTTGACACGCTGGCACATTAAATTAAAAAAACAAAAAACACATAATTATGCAAACATGCCAGGATAGAAACATGGACCCTCACAGCAGACCTACAACTAAGACTACAAAGTATGGAGATGAGGTGGTATATAAGACTTCTGGGCATTTCCTATACCCAGTACATCACCAACGACGAAGTCCGACAGACCATCACACAAGCCATTGGACAACACGATGACATGCTCACAGTGGTGAAGAAACGGAAACTCCAATGGTATGGCCACGTCACCAGATCATCAAGTCTTGCAAAGACCATCCTGGGAGGCACGGTGCAAGGATGCAGAAAAAGAGGGAGACAGAAAAATAGTTGGGAGGACAACATTCGAGAATGGACTGGTTTGACACTGAGCGAAGCCATGAGGATTGCTGAGGACAGAGAAAGATGGAGTACGCTGGTTAAACGATCATCTGTGGTGCCCCAACGACTTTCGAGTTACTGTCGCAGCTTATCTACTTTGCGCGACCACGGCGTCGGGCGAGAAAAAGGGAGGTGAAAGGGGGTGGGGCGAGAGGGGAGGAGAGCACAGGGGACGAAAAAGAAAGGAAGAGGTGGGGGAAACACGAAAAACGCAACCACCGAGATGAACATTGCGCAAAAACCTACCACAAAATTCACGATAAGATAGAACTAGTTTTCCTTATATCCATTTTTTTAATGTCTAATATTTGCAAACTTGGAATCTAAACTTCGCGTCCGACTGTACAAACTGTAGGATATCTCCATCCGTTATTGTGTCCGACCGTACAAACTGTAGGATATCTCCATCCGTTTTTGTGTCCGACCGTACAAACTGTAGGGTATCTCCATCCGTTTATGTGTCCGACCGTACAAACTGTAGGATATCTCCATCCGTTTATGTGTCCGACCGTACAAACTGTAGGATATCTCCATCCGTTTATGTGTCCGACCGTACAAACTGTAGGATATCTCCATCCGTTTATGTGTCCGACCGTACAAACTGTAGGATATCTCCATCCGTTTTTGTGTCCGACCGTACAAACTGTAGGACATCTCCATCCGTTTTTGTGTCCGACCGTACAAACTGTAGGACATCTCCATCCGTTTTTGTGTCCGACCGTACAAACTGTAGGATATCTCCATCCGTTTTTGTGTCCGACCGTACAAACTGTAGGATATCTCCATCCGTTTTTGTGTCCGACCGTACAAACTGTAGGATATCTCCATCCGTTTTTGTGTCCGACCGTACAAACTGTAGGACATCTCCATCCGTTTATGTGTCCGACCGTACAAACTGTAGGACATCTCCATCCGTTTTTGTGTCCGACCGTACAAACTGTAGGATATCTCCATCCGTTTTTGTGTCCGACCGTACAAACTGTAGGATATCTCCATCCGTTTATGTGTCCGACCGTACAAACTGTAGGATATCTCCATCCGTTTTTGTGTCCGACCGTACAAACTGTAGAATATCTCCATCCGTTTTTGTGTCCGAAATAGCAACATCATTTCTAACGCCACCTGACACGTGCCCGATTTTTGTTTCCGCAAAGCCACGCACTTCGGACTCCCATTGGCTCTATTATGGAACCAGATTTGCTTCTGTAAAATATCGCGCACATCGCCATTAATTCGAGTCTTCGGGAATGAGCGTGAAGAGTGTGTGAAGAGTCTAGGGATACGTGCCATCTCGTCGAGAGAATTTTAACATTCTCAAAACTCGTGCCATGTGCGTGTGTAAACTGGGTGTGAGGGTGTGGTGGTAGAAAGATAAATGTCATTCACACACACACAAGTGGGTTTCATATGTCCACGAAGACCAGGCGTTTGGTGTAAGTTCAGGCAAGGAATTTATTGCTTCTAAGGGATGAGATAGGATAAAAGACGACCCTGAAAACAAATAATGGGTCTCATAAATATAGGTATCTATAATCTTTAAATGTTTATAAAAGTAGTAAACAAAATATTAAACATCATAATCAATTGTAAACAATATATGAGAACTATAAACACACATGATGTTTATATAATGTGGTAATCAAAACATCCGGTAGGTCACTTCCGGGGTCACTTCCGGTGACTCAAAATTAGAGTTCACAATTACAAACTATATGTAAAATGTACCAAAAAGAAAATAATTAAATGGGCTAAACTGTTGAAGGTTATAATAAATAATGGCTTAATGAATAAACTCGACGTTTTACTACATGATGAAAATACATCATCATCATCATCATCATCATCATCATCATCATCATCCTCATCATCATCATCATCATCATCAACGATAATAAATTATCGATAATATATCAAACGTGATAAATCTTATACAAAAAGAATACATTATATTTTAGAATAATGATGACTTATGAAAATCCTTTTCTTCAAATCACTACATATTTCCGAAAATGTATTTCGAAGCAAGTCGAGTTCACCAAAAGATATAGAAATATATTTACAAACGTGATATAAATGTAAAACCAGAAAATAAATGCAAAGTTCACAATCAATGCAATATTCAAAAACAAGAAAATATTCAACGTACCGATTCAGTGTGAAACAGGTCCAAAGAATATAACACAAACTTGAAAAATTAACAATAAATAACTTCAAAACTATCACACCCTATGATACACACAGGCTGACAAAACTGACTGGCTGACTGACTGAGATGCTGCGAGCACTAAGGCTACGAAAAGACTGACAACTTCATCTCTGATAATATTTCCAAACTCAGAATTATGTTCATGAAAAAATAATCTCTGCTTTACAGTTATGAAAAATACAGAAAACTTATTATATTATTATAAATGAAATCAGTCAATGGGATTTTCGATATCCGACTAGTTCAGCCAATCAAAACTAAGAACAATATTTTAAACCACGTATTTTCCGTATTTGATAATGAAAACTAATCACTAATATAATTATACAGAAAAAGTAATTATAAACATGTCTGATAAAATAAGGATAAAGAAATGTAATATAAAAAGGTACATAAACATCAATCTTTAATACAGTATGTTTGATAAGAATTGCACAACACAATTTTAGCATAAACAGTCACTCTATTACACGTGAACAAAGCGTGACTACTTTGCGACCACTGCCGACGGTGTCAACGCGGTCCATGATAATCCATTGCACACTCCGACACGCAATGGCACCCAGTGTTCACCAACTGACCACCTGAAGGGCGCGCCCGTTCGCGCCGCGTACACACATTGGAGCGTGTGGTGAAGTGGTCGTGCGGTCTTTAGAGAGTTGTCAACAGTGGTTTACCTGATCGTGGCACGCTCAGCTCACGCATAGTTCGCGCACGTCGCGAACCATTTGCGCATGGCACGTAATGCTCGCGAACGAACATTATTCGTATAAAAATTAAGTCGTGCCTTTGCGTGTCAATGCATGACAAGTGCGGCCCAGTTTTGGGCGCGCATTTCGTAGACAGTGCGCAACTTAGGCGTGTACAGGGCTCGAACAAGTCTTCACGCAGCGAAATCATAATGGCACGTCTTGCCTCGACGCATTACGCGACAAAAAATCGAGCAAGTGTCAGAGTGGCGATAGGGAGTGCAGTGAGATGTCGCAGACATTTTATCTCCAATCGAGGAAATATAAGACCATGGAGGAAAAACCAGTTCCGATTATAATACATGTAGATTCAAGATTCAAGATTTATTGACTTCATGTGAAGAATTTGTTTTGCGCATATGGGAATGCATCAGAATATAGGTTATAAGTTCATACGCAATACAATACATTACAGCACAGTGCAAGCAGACACATCGCTTTCTCACATTTACGCAAAATAGGCTAACAAAGTAAACAATCAGACATCACACATCAGGCAATCAGATCACAAAATAGAACCGCAAATACTGTCAATATATAATGGGGAATGCCTACTGTCAATATATATCTTGTCACCTAATCGCGTCAAGCACCCACATCACAGTCTATACGTCAATTGATTAAACCAACATACAACGCCTCACAGTTCACATTACATTAATAGTCAATGTTCTTATACATCATGCACAATCAATACATTTTCGCACACATTCATACAGCATGGTAGAAATAAAAAAAATACTTGATGAACAAAAATTCCATTTAAATTATCATGCCTAGTACTACTCTTTACAATATTGACCTTTTGATATTTAAGTATTCTGTCCTGTTCTTCATTCTTCACTCATTAGTTTATTCTTTAATGCGAGTAGTAGCGCTTTCTGTCTTTCTAACATTCTTTCTTTCTTTCTTTAAACGGCTCTTTCTATATTAAACACTTCTTTCTTTCTTTCTTTTTATTATTTTCTTCCTTTTTTTCTTTCTCCTTTTTTTCCTTTCTTTCTTTCTTTTTTTCTTTCTTTCTTTCTTTCTAACATTTCGGTCAGGTTTTTGAACATTCCAGTTTTAATCCTTTTTACATTGTAAAACGTCGAATGATTTAAATACAATAAAACATTAATTTGTATCACATTTGTGCCAATTTCTTTCTTAATAATTTCTTTCTTACGTACTTTCTTGATAATTTCTTTCTTTATTTCTTTTCCTAATCATTTTTGTTTCTTTCATACTTTCTTTCTTCATAAATTCTTTCATTCATACTTTCTTGCTTAGTCAGTCCGTCTTCGTGTGTGTCTTTCATTCCTTCTTTCGTTCTTTCTTTCTTTAACTAAGAACTCCTTTCTTTAAGCGTTTATTTCTTTCAAAGTTTCTGTCTTTCTTTGACTAGTCCATTTTCGTGAAGAATTTTGTTCTTTCTGATTTTGTTTCCATTGACGGGTGTGTTTATTACACTTTATGATAATGTATTTTTACATTGACCACTTTCAAGTGCTTTGTGGGGTATGCCCAATGGTCACAGTCGTCAGGGAAAACATCACTAAACGTTCACACGAACGTGTGTTTGGAGAGTGGGTTGTATCTTTGCTCGTCACCTGACCTCGGTCCGTCCAGATCGAGGCTGAGGTACTGACCCTCGTTCAAGTTCGAAGGGTAATTGTCCAGGGCAGGAGACGAAATTGTCGTCACGCCTCGGGCGGGAGGACCCGGAGATGAGGACATACGATCGCTGACGTCGCTGTCTCGAAATTCATCATATGTCATCTTCGGCTGTTTGCCCTTAGCCAGGAAGTTACGGGTGTCTCTTTGTGACGTCACTGGTGGTCTGCTTTTGTTCGGGTGACTGAAGGTGTCGCTGGTGTCACCTTGTGACGTCATTGGTGGTCTGCTCTTGTTCGGGTGACTGACGGTGTGGCCCTCTGAGGTCAAAGGATCTCTGCCTTTGGAGCGGCGCTTATAGAAGTCGCTAATG
Source organism: Oncomelania hupensis (assembly GCA_036898135.1). Classification (NCBI taxonomy): domain Eukaryota; kingdom Metazoa; phylum Mollusca; class Gastropoda; order Littorinimorpha; family Pomatiopsidae; genus Oncomelania; species Oncomelania hupensis. The sequence continues at coordinate 1,357,924 of CM072517.1, forward strand.
GCTGCCTGTGACACCGCCGGCTGCCTGCCCTTGGTTGGTTTAGTGTAGGTGTCACTGGTGTCGGCCGGTGACGCCATTTGTTCATTGCCGTCAGTCCAGCGCCTATCGTTGAGGGCGTCTTTTGACCTCACCGGTTGTCCGTTCCGGCGCCAGGCATCAAAAGTGTCGTTGGGGTCGCCCTCTGACGTCACATGATCTCTGCCTTTGCTACGGCGGTTATAAAAATCGCTGATCGCTGCTTGTGACACCATCGGTTGCCTGCCCATGCTAGATTTAACGTACATGTCGCTGGTGTCGGCCGATGACTCCATTTGTTCTCTGTCCCTGGACAGTTGACTGTAGGTTTTGTTAGCATCACCCTCTGAAGTTACATAATTTCTGCCTTCGCTATGGCTGTTATAGAAGTCGTCGATCGCTGCTTGTGACACCATCGGTTGCCTCCCCTTGTTTGCTCTAAAATTGTCGTCGCCGGCGTCGGCCGATGAGGTCATATATTCTACGCCTTCGTCCCAGCGGCCGTATGTATCGTTATTTCTTTGCTTTGACGTCGAATGTTTCTTGTCTTTGACCCGGCGATTGGAAGGGTCTTTGCGGGTGCCTTTGGGCTTTGAGGCTTCACTGTCGGCCATCTTGTTATGGTCAGAGGAGTCGTGGCGTGATCTGAGACGCTCTGCACATCAACAGTCACGAAATAGTTACAGAACTTAAACAGTGTTTGTTGGTGGTTTAAACCCCTCTCCCCACCCTACCCTTAACCCCATCCTAGTAAATACAGTGTGATGATAATGATGATGATAATGATGATGATAATGATGATGATGATGATGATGACGGTGATGATGATGATGATGATGATGATGATGATGATGATGATGATG
>CM072517.1:1361301-1413801 GCA_036898135.1 Oncomelania hupensis
ATAAATAAATAGTGTGCTCACTTGCTGGAGTGGGGAGACCAAGGGCAGAAAAAGGAGCTGGAGCACGCGGCGATGAGTTGTTTGTGGCCGTTGTTGTAGTGATGATAGCTGACGTAGATGCGTTACTGATGGTGGAGGATGTAGCAGTGGTGATAACAGTTACCGCCCTTGTGGTGATGGTGACGTTGGGCAGTGCTGGCGGCAGCGCTACGTCAGAACAGCTGACGTCATCCACACCGATATGAACAGAGAAGTTACCACACGCCCGAGACGAAGCGTCCAGTCTTTCTCCTTCGAAGAAGATCTGCAATCATCATCCTCGTGTACCAAAAAAAAATGGTTATAATACAGATTTGCAATCATCATCCTCATGTACCATATCAATGGTTGTTGTATAGATCTACCTCCTTGCACCGTGCCGTGCAGGATGGTCTTTGCAAGACTTGATGCTCTGGTGACGTGGCCATACCATCGGAGTTTCCGTTTATTCACGACTGTGAGCAGGTCATCGTGTTGTCCAATGGCTTGTGTGATGGACTTCGTCGTTGGTGATGTGCTGGGTATAGGAAATGCTCAGAAGTCTTCTGTAGCACCTCATCTCCATGCTTTGTATTCTTCGTTGGAGAACTGCTGTGAGGGTCCATGTTTCGCAAGCATATAGGAAGATGGAGATGACAAGGGAGCGCAGGAACCTATACCTTGGAATGTAGACTGATGGTCCTGTCTTTCCAAATTGGCTTCAACCTCGCCAGGGCAGCAGTTGTTTGTGCGATCCTGGAGAGGACTTCCTGTCAGGACCCATTGTCTGATACAATGGATCCTAAATATTTGAAGCTATGCACCGTGTTGAGGGATTGGCCTTGGACTTTGATGTCCGTGTTGATGCCATTGGTGTTGTTGGTCATCATTTTGGTCTTCTCTGCACTTATTTCCATTCCATAGGCTCTGGAGGTGGTGTCAAGCCTCTGTACCAGCTGTTCAAGTTCTTGTTCCTCTCCAGCCAATCCATCAATATCACCCGCAAAACGAAGGTTGGAGATTGCTCCTCCCCCTATGCCGACTGTGCCTTCGTGGTCTGCAAGGGCATCTGACATAATGCGCTCCAGGAAGATGTTGAAGAGTCTTGGAGAGAGTAGGCATCCCTGACGCACACCGATTGTTGTTCTGAACCAGTTTCCAATGGCGCTGTTGTGGAGAACTGCACTGGTAGCCTTGTCATACAGGTTTTTGATGACTTCACCAATTTTAGGGCTGATGTTGTACACTCTCATGGTTGCCCATCAGAGCTGCATGCCAGACTCGGTCAAACGTCTTTGACCGAGAATTGATACACGCAAAGATAAAACTTCGGTCTATACTCCCACCCGAAAGAGTAGTGACGACGACGAAGATGAAAACGAAGATAACAATGACTAGAATTGACGAAATTAATAAAGATGATGACAAAGATAACGACGACGACGACGACGACGACGAAGAAGAAGAAGAAGAAGAAGAAGAAGAAGAAGAAGAAGAAGAAGAAGAAGAAGATGATGATGATGATGATGATGATGATGATGATGATGATGATGATGATGATGATGATGATGATGATGATGATGATGATGACGACGACAGACTGTGGAACTAACTTATACCGTGTACTGTTCACCGAGGTGGCAATCGACGGTGGCGTTCCTGAAGGCTGACAGACCGCTTGCAGTAACCTCTGACTTCTCCACAGTAGTCCACAGTAAGTACGAATACATAGTGTCGTCCGCCTCTCGCCAGATCTGGCCCACCGAAAACCTACAGCCGTTGCTTGCCCCCAGCACGTAGCGGAACCTCAGTTGACAGGAGCGACCGGGCTGGGAGTCCAGCCAAGGGCTGATCAGTCGCCCTTTGGAGCCGCTCGCCCTGCCAGCTACGTCCAGCTGAGGGTAACGGTTTACTGATCCTTCTGCAAGGTCAACCTAGGTCACATGTGTTTGCCAGGAAAGCACCAAAAGCGCTTGAGATAACAATACAAAACAAAAAAAGCATTCCTGTATTGTCGTCATATGATGCGCCTAAGGTAGCAACAAAGCGCCTCGGATAGTCTGAGTAGAGATCATGTATCAGCTAGTGCCTTGAGTAGATCTTGACGCAAAAGCGCGTTATAATTTAAAAAACAAAAACATCGCTACAGTTCTGTCCTGTCAAGTTTCCTTGACTTTAACTCGATAGTTCATACGAGCTGTAACCAATCGGTAGTAAAGGTCAAATAAAATGTGTTATGTTTTGCGGTGAGAGCCAGTGACTTTGTGTCAGGGATAGTTTCGTACAAAAAAAGGGCTGCTCTCCGCGTGTGGGTATAAAAGTAACACGAGTGCGCGTGTGTGTGTACTAGCCACTATATATTTGCCCTTTTGTACAGTTCATCTGTTTTATGACTTTATCTTCTTATCCTTTTATTGTGGTTTGCTGTCAGCTTGTTCACTATGTTTTATGTGTGCTTATTATTATTATTATTATTATTATTATTATTATTATTATTATTATTATTATTATTATTATTATTATTATTTCGGCGGCACTGACTTATTTCCCATTGCAGGATGTAGTCGACATTGGTCGTGCTGGTCCAGCCGCAAGAGGACGGAGTTTCGAAGTCACACGTCACTGCAATACATTAGTACAGGAATTAGTACGCCAATGCAGGAATGAATGAATGAATCAATCAATCAATCAATCAATCTCTGTCTGTTTGTCTCTCTCTATCTCTCTCTCTTTAAAATAAAATACGCAAAGAATGGTTTAGTTAATTATGTTGTAAATCTGTGTTTTTTTCTTTTTAATGTATAAAATGTTGACTTTGTGATGACATCAGGACATTATGAAAACAAATGTAGCAACGACGTCATCCCTTTCCACACCTCGCCCCTTGCCCCCGCCCCCTGCCCCCGCCTTCTGCCCCCGCCCCCTGCCCCCTCCCCCTTCTCCCCTCTCCTTTGCCCTCTCACATAACAGTCGTTGTTTGCAAACCAAAAGCTTAGTTTCGCAGTAACATCCTTATCAATGGCTTACATAATCAATCCACCACGTTACCAATAATACTTGTTGTTATCAATTAATACATCAATGATTTCATTAAAATAATTGATGATGATGATGATGATGATGATGATGATGATGATGATGATGATGATGGGGTTGACAATGAGGATGACGATGATGATAACGATGATGATGATGACGATGATGGTGATGACTATAATGCTGATGATGATAATAATAATAATGATGATAATGGGGTTGACAATGAGGATGACGATGATGATGACGATGATGATGACGATGATGATGATGATTATGCTGATTATGATGATGATGATGATGATGATGATGATGATGATGATGATGATGATGATGATGACAACAATAATAATAATGATGATGATGATGATGATGATGATGATGATGATGATGATGATGATGATGATGATGACGACGATGACTTGTAGATGGCTTGCATGCTCAACGGAGACATTAACATGTTGATCAAAATCATTGAATCCAATTTAATACATACATGACTGACTGACTGACTGAAAGAAGAAGCTACAGTACTGTTAGAACTCTGGTAGTCTTATACTATTAACAGTCACTGTTTGAGTCAGGGCAAATGTGATACCTGTCGTCTTCTTTCTCTGCTCTGTCCTTCTTTAGCTCTGCACCGTCATGCCTTAATGCATTCCCCACAGATAATTCCTGTGCCACGCTTGTTTAACAGAGAGAGAGAGAGAGAGAGAGAGAGAGAGAGAGAGAGAGAGAGAGAGAGAGAGAGAGAGAGAGAGAGAGAGAGAGACAGAGAGACAGAGAGACAGACAGACAGACAGACAGACAGACAGACAGACAGACAGAGAAAGACAAAGAGAGACAGACAGATAGACAGAGACAGTCAGGAAGCCAGTCAGCCAAAGACAGTGCTAGGTGTACCTATGCGACTGTGCAACTTGTTATATTTATAAGCACGCTTGTTACCATGGAGTCATTGATTGTAATCTGCGTTGTGGCAATGAAAACTATAGCATTGACAATGCACCACTCGCAACGCAAGATTGAAAGAGGCGCGCGTGTGTGTGCGCATGGGTGTGTATGTATGTGTGTGTGTTTGTATGTGTGTGTTTGTGCGTGTATGCGTGTGGGTGTACGTGTGTAATAATAATAATAATAATAATAATAATAATAATAATAATAATAATAATAATAATAATAATAATAATAATAATACAGGATGCTATATACGCGCCTTTTACCAAATCAATTAGGCTTAAAACGCGGCGATCTATACCAACATACACGCTCACCTGTCTCATCCACCCTCACACACACCAAATACACATCCATCACTCAAACAGGTGGGGTAAAGGCAGGGAGATCGCTTTTAGAAGACGGAAAGAAAATCGAATTTTTATTTTAGATATGTTAATATTGACTGCGTCCTGTATTATTAGGAAACCGGAGTGCCCTGAGAAAACCCTCGGTGACCTCAATAGTCTCGTACCTAAGTCACATACGTTCGCCCCTTGCGGGAATCGAACCCGCGACCTTCAGCATAGGAAACCGGCGACTTATCCACTGCGCCACGAGGCGTGTTTGAGTGTAAGTGTGTGTGTGTGTGTGTGCGTGTATGTGCGTAGGTGCTGTGAGTGTGTGTGTTATGTATGTGTGTGTATGTGTGTATGTGTAAACGAGACTGCTTACCATTTTGACACGTCAAGCCTGTCACAGTACTCCTGCAAACAAATCAAACAGTCAACCAATCGTCCAACCAATCAAGTAAACAATGTAGGAATGAATGTGAGGTAAAACAACATTCAGCCTTTTCTGCTGTACCTTTAGACAGACAGACAGACAGACAGACAGACAAAGATAAACTTAAGGCGAAACTGAAACTCAACAATGGCAACAAGTTTTACCTGTTTAGTTAAAGTGTTGCTAGGATCATAGAAGAATCTACTACTCCACAATGTGTGAGCTCATTAGAAAATGGAGTAGGCTGTTAACAAGACATTCGGTCCTGATTTGGCTCGGAAGAGTCCGCTGGACTCAATCAATCAATCAATCAAACAAGACATTTCGTCTCTCTGTAAAGCCGCCTTGCCAGTTTCCTTCACGCCATTGCGCGTCAACCGATACCACAGACCGAGAACCAGTCGCATAGGAACAGCCACAGCAAAGCCCTCCAACACACGTTGATAGCGTTGAGTCAAGCATCGATAACTCCGTGTGTGAGCGCGTGTATAGGCATTCTAAGGGTAGCAAGTTCTCCATTGTCGACATAGCAGACGACCATTGGAATGGTCGGACACCGAGTTTGGAATCAATGTTCACTCATATGAGACACAAGAAATGTATAAATACCAGCAAACTGTCATCTCTTAGAATAAATTAAACATTGTATAATTTCGGTTTGTATGTGCTTATTATTATTATTATTATTATTATTATTATTATTATTATTATTATTATTATTATTATTATTATTATTATTATTATTATTATTATATTGTTTATAGGGCCCAGCAGACTGCAAAGAGCCGAATCAGGACCACAACTTGCTCACCCCTTATCCGTATGAAAGATCTGCTGAAACAATCCTAGTGGTAACACTGAAGGCACTCCATCAGCCGGTCACTTTACAATAAAAGGTATCCCATGCAAGGGATGCTGAGGCTGTACTTTAACTTATTGAACCCCCGTTTATAAAAACGAAGTAGAATACAAACATCATTATAAAATATTAACCAAACACATACATATACAGTGCCTACATTACTAAAATAATAATAATAATAATAATAATAATAATAATAATAATAATAATAATAATAATAATAATAATAATAATAATAATAATACCATAGAAAGCCGTAGTGACCATTTGGCAGAAAGCGTCCAATATCCCCAAGCTGAACCAACAGATCTCATACATAAATGAGAAGTTTGGGGAGAGTTTTCAAGAAAAGAAGGGAGGTGACTGGTATAGCGAAGACGATAGAAGATATATAGACCAGATTAGGAATGAGAAAGAACAAATGAGAATGACAGAAACAGTGGTAACTTAAAGCACTAAATTTCCACGAAGTGAGGATACTATTTATAGACAAATCCCCGACAGCCCAACGGAACCAAAACTGAGCGAGAGGTCAAGTACTAGCTTACACAAGATAGAAAATGACTTATTATCTCGATGTACAGGACTTATTCCTTGTGTTTTATCTTGGCAATAAAATTATTTGACTTGACTTGACTTGACCTATGTTCACCGTGGTACTCAGTAAGGCAGTCACAAAGACTGTAGAAAACACTGAGCGTCAGTTATCTCGCCATAGGAAACGGGATCGGAGTAATAGTGGATGAATTCCTTACCTTTGTAACAACACTGAACACAGTAGGAGCACTGTCAGCAAGTACTTCATCCTTAAAGGAAAACAAAAATTAATTCATTCATTAAATAAGTTGACTGATTGATTGATTTCATTTATTTATTAATGCATAATTATGTGAATTAATTTTTAAAATGTATTTATTTCATTTATTTAATATAATAATTTTTTTTAAAATATTTTATTTGTCTAAGTAACTATGTATTCATTTTTTTATTTATGTATTACTACGTTTAATTTATTAATCGATTAATTTATGTACTGGTTTATTATTATAATTTATAAATTTATTGACCAATTTCTTCAATTTTTATTTATTCATTCTTTCATTCATTATTTATGTATTTATCTGCTTATTAATTATTTACTTAATGTAGTGGATTTATGTCATGTTTAGTCAATTTATTATTGGACCTTTTTATTGTTTTCTTTGTGCATTTATTTATTTCATTTATATATTTATTTAAGTTGGATTAAATAAATAAATAAATAAATAAATAAATAAATAAATACAAACATACATAATTCTGTGTGTTTAATGAATGTAATAATTTATTAATTTGAGTTATTTATTTCATTCCTTTAATTTGTTATTATTTTATTTCTCTATTTATTTAAGGACTGTATTTTATTAATGTTATGAATTCTGTATTTATTACAACTATTCTTGCATATTTATGACTCATTTATAAATAATTATTGTATTTATTTATTTCTACAACTTGTAATTGAGTAGCAGTACAATTACTCATTAGAAGGAGTCGAGGAGTAAACGCCCGGCCAATACATACACACAAAACCTGGCAAACCACATCTCAACAACTACTGAATTGTCCTACCGACGTAGCTCAGTGGTACAGCGTTGGCTTGGCACAACAATGAATCCAGGTTCTCATCCCATGATGGGCAAGGTAAAAAGTGGCCATTTTCACTGTCAATCTTAGCAGTATGATTGCTGTTGTGGTTCAGTGTTGTTTCAGATCCCTAGCCCTCTTTCCCTGGGATGGCTATCCCCGTCTGCCATATCGCCAATGGTGGGTGTAGATGTTAAACCTCAATGTTCATTCATTTACACACAACACCTTTACATACAAACACACACACACACACAAAACAACAATAAACATTTGCATGCAAACATACACACATACACACAACATATTTACATACAAACCTCCACACAGATACACACAACACATTTACATACAAACCTCCACACAGATACACACAACACATTTACATACAAACACACACACAAATACACACACGCACGCATAAATACACACACAAACACAAACAACACTTACATACACACTCACACACATGTACACAACATATTTTACATATAAACACACACACAAACACACAATACGCATAGCATATGCACATACACACATCACCTAACCAACACACCCGGAAATGAATGTTGATAACTTTAACGAGAGAAGCGAATGGACAAAATAATGGCAACAGAAATAGGCCTACAACTCTTTACAAAGCTAACAGTGTGATAGGTCACACCTTAACGTCGTAGCCTACCTATAAGTACACTGAACCGTTTATCATGGCACGAATAAATAAACTCTCATTCGCATTAGCCTCGCGACCGTTATGTTTCAAAATCGTCTTCACTGAATGACGCTGTTTGGAGTATATGCTTACTGTGCCTTTTCAACTTGATAAACATATAAAGTAAGATGAAATATATCGCTTACCTGTAGAAGAGAATGGAGATTGTTCGAGTTCACACTATTTCACCTGCACAATCACAATGATACTACACAGTGAAGTAAAGAGTGCAAGCAGTCACGTCTAAACGAGTCGCTGGTGGGTAGATCTAGTATTTTGCTGTAGGGTTCAAGGTTGTTTAAACTGTCGATTGCGATTCATAAATTAACGTCCCCGGACACAAGCACTGTCGAACGGTACACTCCTCTATTTATACCCATGCACTTAAGGAAAGACAGCGGTGCATATGCACCCAAACAATTGAAGACAACTTGTTCAGCTCAACGATTTTGTGATGAAGTTATGATGAAAATGACAATGATGATGATGGTGATGATGATGATGATGATGATGATGATGATGATGATGATGATGATGATGATGATGATGATGATGATGATGATGATGTCCACTTGTATCGCGCATGTATCCATCCAAAAAGGAAAGCTCGGTGTGCATAAGGAGGATACGAAAAACTAAATCAAACGATAGTAAAGAAAAGTGAAATTAAGTGAGAGGGGACTGTGGTGTAGAGAAGACAGTGACAGCGAGAATTGTGTTTGGCAAAATCCATTGAAACAAAGGTCTTCAGTCTCTTTCTGAACACTCCAACAGTCTCCGTAGTCTTCAGCGTCTCAGGCAACGAGTTCCACGGCACTGGTGCTGCGCTTTTAAAGCTTCTGGCACCTTACCGTTTTTTGTTGTTTGTTTTCCTCAGACTCAGGGTAGCAGAACAAGGACTGGGAGCTTGAGCCGTTACCGTTCTGCATAAACGTTGTGCGAAGTCGGTTGATGACTCTATACATAATATTTTATTATTTGTTGCTTTAACTTACTCTTACACACCATACTATTATTAAGGTTTAACTTGTACAAGTTGTTTTCTCCATGTAATGGATTGTATACTACTACTACTACTACTACTACTACTACTACTACTACTACTACTACTACTACTACTACTACACTACTACTACTACTATACTACTACTACTACTACTACTACTACTACTACTACTACTACTACTACTACTACTACTACTACTACTAGGATGCTATCACGCACTTTTTCTTCAATACAACTTTAAATGCGGCGATCAGAGTCGTCCACCTTCTGTAATATATCTAGCGATCTTCAGATCGCCGCGCTTTAAATTGTATTATGAAATGTATACTAACTGAATCCAATATTATTAAAAGGAGGAAGGAAACCGGAGTATCAAGAGAAAACCCTTAGTGTTTTGAAAAGTCTCGTAAGTTCGGCCCATGGAGGGGATAGGGGGGGGGGGGGGGAGGGTTCGAACTGTGCTACTAGGTCACCCTGATTATCTCCATATTGCATTGTGTTGTGTTGTATATGTATTGTGTTGTATTGTATTGTGTTGTATTGTATTGTGTTGTATTGTATTGTATTGTGTTGCATTGTATTGTGTATTTTGTATGGATTATCTTGTGGTATGTGCGTGTGCATGTAGGCCTATGTGGTGCGTGTAAGTGTATGTGTCTGTGTGTGTGTATGTGTAGGTGTGCCTGTGTTTGTATACGTGTGTGCATGCATGCATGCGTGCTTGCGGTCGTGCATACACGTGCGCGTGTTTGTGTGTGTCCATGTGTGTGGGTATATATGTGTGTTTAATATTTCCACAAACTGACACTGTTTTCTTGAAGCGACGACGTCGTCATTGTAGAGTGTTAACATTCTGTGGGGGTACGGTAACAGCAGAACTGTAAGCTTGAATGTTATAAATAAGTTAATAGTCGTGATCTAGATTCCCCCAATGTTCACTATATTATAAAAGCATTATTCTCCTTTAAAATCATATTTCAGGTTTTAATATGTTTTAACAACTAAGGCTAGGCCTACTGTAAACGCAAACAATATAAAAACAACCCAGCACAATTGTTGGTTTATTTCGATTGTATTTTTATATCGCAATGACCATGAACTTGTGTGGAGACACCCGCTATATAAAACTACATCATCATCATCATCATCATCATCATCATCATCATCATCATCATCATCATCATCATCATCATCATCATCATAATCATCGTCATCCTCATCATCACTATCATGATGACTATGCCTAAGTCAACAAGCTGCGTATGTAATTGACCTTTCTCATGCACTAGCTCCCCTGCTTTATTCCTCCACTGCGAAGCCCACTCCTCCCCCTCCTCCTCCTCAACACAACTTCCCTCTCCCCCCTCCCCCTCTCCTCCTTGTTCTTCTTTGTAATGCTTCATGAAAATATTCGTATTCCCCTCTCTCTCTCTCTCTCTCTCTCTCTCTCTCTCTCTCTCTCTCTCTCTCTCTCTCTCTCTCTCTCTCTCTCTCTCTTTCTCTTTCTCCCTCGCTCTCTCTCTCACCCTCACGAGTTTGTGTGTGTCTCTCGCTCCCACCCGAGAGTTAACAAAAAATAGAGAGGGAGAAAACAAGAGAGAGAGGGAGAGAGAGAGAGAGAGAGAGAGAGAGAGAGAAGGAAAGAAACAAAGAAGAAGAAAAAGAAGATGTATGTTTGTTTGTTTCTATTCACCGAAGTGATTTTAGACAGGAAAATAAAAGGAAGGTGGGGGAAAAAGATATGCGCTATATGGATGGGGGATAGCAGATAACATTTAAACAAAATAGTACAGTAACATAACATGAAATAAAATGAAATAAAAATTAAGTATTCAAACAATATTTTAACACTACAATGGAACATGTCAAACTTGTGAAATGTTCATGTACAGAAAAGTCAATTTTGTGAGATTGTCATATACGAAGTAATCAGAATGAACTTGCAATTTTTATAACAAATGTCCTACAGGACTATAAATTATAGATTTAGCGATGGTTATCCAATATTTACTATTTTTATTTTGAAAATTATGAATGTTGTGTGGAATATATTGTGTTATTACACTGCAGTCATGAATGATATGAGTTATAGTTACATTTTCATTGCAAATGCAAACAATATCCTTGCAATGTTTTGTCCTCCAAGAATTTAAAGCAAGAGTATGTGCTAAAGAGGTTATTGTTCGAGGATACTGTGAATTATCACTATATATTATTTTTAAAGGAAAATTATTTTTTATTTTATTTTCGATTATACTATACATTTTTTGGGTAATAAGGGGAGGTCAATATGGCTAACGTTGTGTTGATTTTTCGCCCCTTCTTTTGCTTTCCTGTCTGCCCAATCATTATTATTTAAACCACAGTGAGATGGTATTCAACAAAAGTGAACATTTGTGCCATTGATAATTAAGCAATGTATAAAATATTTTATTTCATATATAATATCACCTCTGCTTTTATAAATATTAGAGTCCAGACTCTGAAGAACAGATTTGGAGTCTACACGTAATAATATATTAAAAAAGCTCTGTTGTTGACTCAAGATCATATTTAATGCCATAAGAATTGCGGTAAGTTCTGCAGTATAAATTGACCGATCTTTACCTAAATACAAGGATTCATTAATTTTTAAAGCAGGAATAAAAAAACAAGCCCCTGTTTGGCCTGTATCTAAAACGGAACCATTAGTATAAATTTGCAAATAAGAATAATATTTTTTTATCTATGTGTTCATAAGCTTCTGTTAACCTATCCTATCCTATCCTGTCCCGTAACCCGGAGGTCGTAGGGGCACCACAGATAATCGTTTAACCAGCATACTCCATCTTTCTCTGTCCTCAGCAGCCCTGATGGTTTCACTCAGTGTCAAACCAGTCCATTCTCGAATGTTGTCCTCCCATCTCTTTTTCGGTCTCCCTCTTCTTCTACCTTCTTGCACTGTGCCTTGCAGAATAGTCTTTGCAAGGCCTGATGATCTGGTGACGTGACCATACCATCGGAGTTTCCGTTTCTTCACCACTTTTTCCGTATAGCAGTACAGTCAAAATCAAAGTTTGCTCGCTTAAATTCCAACATTGGTATAGGCATTTGTGGTGTTTTTAAGAGATTGATTTAGGAAATAAATTTGATCCCTGTAAATGTTCATTCGTATAAGTTGCTATTGTTTGTAAATAACTGATACCCAGTGTTCTTTTTGGATAATCTAAATCAGATCTTACTTCTAGTTCTGTATCAGTGAAATTTTCTACAGCAGAGGTTCTAACTAGCGCATGATAATTTTCTCCACTCATTTAATGGTAATACTCCAGCTGCTTTATAAGCATCGTCAGTTTTTGTGTGTACAGGAATACCCATAACAATTTTAATTGCTTTACTGTCCATACTTTCAGTTAATGTATGCCGGTGTGCGTGTGCGAGTGAGTGTGTGTGCGTGTGTGTGTGTGTGTGAGAGAGAGAGAGAGAATGAAAAAAGAAAGAAAGAAAGAACGAAAGAAAGAAAAGGAAAATCATTTTCAGTGATATACAAAGATAGGAAAAAATAAAGACAAAATAAATGTAACAGGAGAAATAAAGGCAAAAAAGAGCTTCTGGAAACCACGTACCAGCAGTATTGTATAGTACGTATATTTTAATTTATTGCATAGAGGTATAGTTATAGATATCACATTATCACAGTGTAAATACTGTTTTTCTTACAAAACAACAAAATGCTAATAATTCCAAATGTTGGGATTGCTTACTGATTTAATCTTAATTATTCAGAAAACACGAACACTACAAAGTATGAGCCCACACACGTTTCACACAAATAATAAAATGCCTCCATCACTCCACAGTTTGCCAGTTTTGAGTAAAACGTCCTCTCTTAATCTAGTTTCTGAAAGACAGCACTAATTACAAGAATGATCCACAATTTGGACAAGTGATACTAACCTGCATATTTATTGCTTACGCTTCCTTTATTTCGTTTTAATCTGCATTTGTCAATTTCAGGACATTTTTGCCATTTAATGTGATAATGAGAAGTTGCTTACAAGCGTAGATCTATATTTTAATTGTAAACGTTTCTTGGTATAGTTAGTCTAAATTTATTTCCTTTAGTACGTTTGCACCTGCGTTTGTTGTACATTTTGCAATAATTATGATGTTATGATGCTAAGCTGTTTACATTTGAATTGTGAAAGTATATTGATTAAAAAAAATGTATATCATCGAATTTAACGGTGAGACTTTAAATAAAATAATTCGAACTGAACTGACCTAATAAAATATTGTCTTCGAAAGACTCTTGGACGACGTGTTAATGTAGATTTACTTCATTTAAGTGGTAACATCTGTAACATTGCAATGTTGGTTAGTACATGGTAGGACAAGACAAGACTGGTTTTACTTCACTAATATGACCAAGTATGCCGAGGGCATCAACAGTCTTGACGTCAGCACAATAAAAATGTAAAATGACGTCAAAAGCATTTTGTTAACTTTTTTTTACTTTTTTTTTTTTTTTATAGTGAATATTTGAAGATGGCACCTTAGCTAGCACGATGACGAGTTTTGTAATATGGATGATGCTAATAAATAGAGTAGTGACGTCAGAGATTGGGTGTTCCTTTGTGACGTCATGAAAGCGTGATAACGTCACTGTGGGTAATAGGCGTTGGTAGCGATGCCACACATGTTGACGCCCCTCTTCATCAAGACGTAGCCTTGCATTCCCCAGTCAACTCCTACACACAGATAACAGATACAGCACAGACATGACAGCACTGGATTTAAGTGGGCGTGGGACAGTGCGCCCAAAGGCTGCAAGTGCGCGCCTCGGGCGGCTGAAGTTAGATCCTGTTATGGCCAGCGCCTTGAGCAGTTCTGGAGCTGAAAAAGCGCTATATTAGAACGTACAAATAATAACAGTGGTGAAAAAACGGAAACTCCGATGGTACGGCCACGTCACCAGATCATCAGGTCTTGCAAAGACCATCCTGCAAGGCACAGTGCAAGGAGGTAGAAGAAGAGGGAGACCGAAAAAGAGGTGGGAGGACAACATTCGAGAATGGACTGGTTTGACACTGAGCGAAACAATCAGGGTTGCTGAGGACAGGGAAAGATGGAGTACGCTGGTTAAACGATCATCTGTGGTGCCCCTACGACCTCCGAGTTATGGGATAGGATAGAATAAGACAATTAATAAAATAATAAACAATAAATATAAATAATTAATAATAGCAACGATAAGCCTGTTTGAGTATCTACTGAAAAGAAAAAAAAGATCTAAAAATATTACAAGCCCGACCAAAAAAAAAACAAAACAAAAAAACCATCACCGATCACAGAGCAATTATGAGAGTATAATCTAAGATCTAGTCTGTGAACGCATAACTTCCATCTCACATTAAAGATCCTGACGCCCATGCCCTAGACGGATAAATACCAGACACATCAACCCTGACCAGGAAGTACTTAGCTCTATTCCCCCCCCCCCCCCCTCGGACATCAGGATAGCCCAGTTGTCTGAGGCGTTAGAGGGAGGCGCGGTGGCCGAGTGGTTGGAGCGTTGGCTTGCGGATCTCAAGGTCCCGAGTTCGAGTCCAGGCCGGGGCATTGTGTTGTGTCCTTGGGAAAAGCACTTTACTCCCGTTTTCTACTCCTTCGGATGAGAGTATAAACCGAGGTCTAGTCTGTGTCGCATGCATTCCATATTAACGGACTTTAAAGATCCTGACGCTCATGCCAAAATGAAAGTGTCCGAATTTCACCTTGGTGATAATAAAGTTGTTAAAATAAAATATAAAAAATAGACAGTGCGCATTAAACAGCAGGTTAGCATCTTGGGAGGCTTGAATTAGATTCTGTTTGTACCAGAGCCTTGAATATCTCTTTGAGGTGACAAATCAGCGTACAAGAACCATTTCATTCAATGACAGTAATAACAATCATCAACTGTAATACTTACCCCAAGAGTTCTGCAAGACCCAGTATAGGGTGCCGCTGGCGTCTATGCCGTACCCCACCAGCAACAGGGCGTGGTCTAACTGGTTCTTACTACAATCAGGGTCACTGTACACGCCGGCTCTGTAACAATCACATCATCATCATCATGGGATAGCACAATGGCTGAATAATACAACGCTTTATACCGGGGTTTACATCTCCTGCGTGTCGCGGTAAAGGCACGTTAAAGAGCGTAGTCATTATGTCCAAATGGAAAGCAACACACTCAAATAAATAGGTTGTTCAGGTGAGTTAGGTTTCCACGTCTTTATCTGAGTATCGGCTAGAGACAGTTTGTCCTTATTTTACACACAAGGCAAATATTTAGGCTACTTACTGGTAAAGCTGAAAGCTTTGTCGGCTGGCGTCAATGTACACGATGACAGGACTCAATAACACGGCACTGACCATCTCGTTTTCGTCTCCCATCTTGATGAAAACAGTTTTCGTTGCATCCTGAAAGAAAGCAACAATCTATCATCAAAATACTATGAAAGAATGAATACTAGGACTACTACTAGAATTACTCATCATCATCATCATCATCATCATCATCATCATCATCATCATCATCATCATCATCATCATCATCATCATCATCGTCATCATCATCACTAACCTCATCATCATCATCATCATCATCATCATCATCATCATCATCATCATCATCATCACCACCACCACCATCATCATCATCATCATCATCATCATCACCACCACCACCACCATCATCATCATCATCATCATAATCATCATCATCACCACCATCATCATCATCATCAACATCATCATCACCACCACCACCACCATCACCACAACCACCATCATCATCATCATCATCCTCATCATTACAACCACCACTTACGTCAACACCCTGGCAAGAGTCGTTTCTGCATGTTCCAGCAGTTCGTGGGTAGCTGGCAGTGGGACACAGCCCGCCATGCTTGTGGACACACTCGAACACCTCGCGCACCAGTTGACCAGGGGCAATGCCCCAGGAACAGCAGTCCACCAGCTCCGCTAGGCTCAGGTCCACCAACTGACCGCTCTTGATGGCATGCAGGGCATCCAAAGCGTCTGCTCGCGCGCGCGCGTACACACACGCCCCAACACACACACACACACGCACGCACGCACACACACCCACACACAAACACACACACACACACACGTACAGTATTACACACATTTTATATGAACGAAGAATAACGACGACAAAGACAATGACGATGACAAGGTCAACAAAACCAGCGTTATAAAAAGTTCATTTAGAAGACTCCCCAAAAGTAATGTACATTCAACAACGCGGAGCATGAATTGAGCACATCATGAACTATTTATTCTGTGACTCTAAAAATGCACAGATTTTGCTAAGATTAGTTTGAACAAAACCTTTAACATTGTTGTCTACGTGGAATAAAACATGTTGTAAAATATTAATTTCTATCTCAGTTATTGCACAATAAAATGTGGACACTTTTTATGGCCCACCCTGTAATTCCATGCATTTAAAAGAAGAGAGGGAGGAAAAGAAAGAGAGAGAGAGAGAGAGAGAGAGAGAGAGAGAGAGAGAGAGAGAGAGAGACAGACAGACAGACAGACAGACAGACATACCGACCCACAGACAGACAGATATAGAAAGAGAGAGAAAGAGACAGAGCGAGAAAGACAGTCAGGGACAGAGACAGAGCAAAGACAAAATCAGTCAGCAACAGACATTGAGAGAGGGAGAGAGAGAGGGAGAGAGAGAGGGGGAGAGAAAGAGATGGGGAGAGAGAGAGAGGGGAGAGAGAGGGGAGGAGAGAGGGGGAGAGAGAGGGGGAGAGAGTGTGGGAGAGAGAGAAGGAGAGAGAGGGGGGAGAGAGAGACAAGATGGAGAGAGGAGGAGAGAGTGGGGGAGAGAGGAGGAGAGAGAGGGAGAGAGGGGGAGAGAGAGGGGGAGAGAGAGGGAGAGAGAGGGAGGAGAGAGAGGGAGAGAGAGATAGGGAGAGAGAGGGGGAGAGAGAGGGAGAGAGAGAGGGGGGGGAGATAACAAAATCAACAAACCAGTGACAGCGAAAGCCTCAGAACTTCCCATCTGGCCTTGGTTCCTGACAGGGGGGACAACTCCCTTCTTTCTCCAGTCAAACGCGCTAGGGGGCGCTCTTGGCAGGAAGTTGTTCGCTACTTCCGATCGAAAGTGCAGTGGCTGAGCATGGCCTTGAACCAAGGACGGCCTCTGGGTCTGGAGACAGCAAGGTCAAGTCAGAACTTTGGCAGAAACTGGCAATACGTGACGATGAAGATGACGATGAAAAGACAAGGACGACGGAGACGGCGACGCCGAAGAAGAAGAAGAAGAAGAAGAAGAAGAAGAAGAAGAAGAAGAAGAAGAAGAAGAAGAAGAAGAAGAAGAAGAAGAAGAAGAAGAAGCCATCGACGTCAGAGAACTGGTTGAGCGCGAGAGTAAAGCTGACGTCAGCACGGTTGTTGTGAGCGAAGACGTAATCTCTGTTTCGTTGCCAGGTCGCTTTGGCAACGATTTCTTCTCCTCTGTTGCCGTACGTCTTCCGGTACTCCTCTTTCCACTCCTCCCATGCCTCATCCAATGGCGACTGGAAGGCCACAGAGGAGGAGGAGATACACACAGGAGGAAGAGGAATTTGGTTGTCATGGTGACGTGACGTAATGTAGCGCTGAAACAGTGGATTTGGAGCATTTGGTCCGGAAGGTCTCCATTGACTTTGTTAGCTCCCAACAAAAGATGAACTGTAGCTCTGTTATCTATGTCCACATATGACTTCAAATGAACAGTGAAGTGTACCGGCCACACCCTCCATTGGCGATAGGACAGACGGGGATAACCATCCGATGAAAGGCGGTATGGACCTAACTCCACATTGAACCACCAGAGCAATGACACTGATAAGATGGACAGTGAAACATGGCCACTTGTATCGTGTCCACCGCGCCATTCAACCCTGGGTCATCGGTTGCCTAGGACTTACTTCACATGACTGAACAAATTAATCCAATGTTCAGCATCACTCATTTGAAAGGACGAAAAACTGTTGATTTGAGTATTTTTCGTCTCTTTATTAAAACAACTAGACCAAACAACTATTCCTACTACTACTACTAGTAGTAGTAGGAATAGTTGTTTACTACTACTACTACTACTACTACTACTACTACTACTACTACTACTACTACTACTACTACTACTACTACTGCTACTGCTGCTGCTGCTAATTCTATTACTAGGAATATAACACACACGCAATTGGACGCGTCAATAAATAAAAAACGATAAATAAATAAATAAATAAAAGCAATGAATAAGTAAATAACTAAATAAGTAAGTAAGAAAGTAAGTAAATAAATAGGTAACTAAATAAGTAAGTAAATTATGGTTTTTGAATGGTGATGCTTGACATTGAACGAAGCTATGAGGATTGCAGAGGACAGAGAAAGATGGAGTATGCTGGTTACACGATTATATGTGGTGCCCCAAGATCTTCGAATTACGGGATAGGACAGGATAGGATAGGATAGGAATGGTGATATACTGCTGCAGAAATGTTTAACTGATTGATACTGCAGTAGCTCTGTCCTAAATCTTATTATAGGCTGGGATCCTTTGTGTGGAATGTAAAGACCAGTTGCTGTGTCCTAAACCTTATTATAGGTTGGGAATCAATGTGGTGACAGGTAAACACAAGATGTTCTCCTTTCAGACTTAATTTAACTAACTAACTTACGAATTAATATTACTATTAAACAGTTCAAACCAAGCTTGTTTCGCAAACGGGCAGACCTAAGCACCAAAATGCTGCTGCCTCACTGTCTTAGGGATACGTTCTCTTTTACATTAACATATAGGTGTTAATTATTATAATATTACTTATCATGCACAAATCGTCTTGGTAATGACATGTGTGGTATGTCCAACAATATAAAATGTATCTTTGCTTAGGATTAACACATCCTATCCTATCCCGTGACTCGAAGGTCGTTGGGACACTACAGATGATTGTTTAACCAGCGTATTCCATCTTTTTCTGGCCTCAGCACCCTGATGGCTTCGCTCATAATTCAACAGTGTAACACCAACTTTAGGAAGTTTTCTTTTTCTAACCGGGTCGCTACTTACTGGAACCACCTTTCTGTTTCACTAAACGAAATCACCTAACTTTTTTTCTTTTTTTTAAACACCAGTTAGACAAAATTCCAAAATGTTAATTACTATTCTATGGCTATGATGAATTTAAAAAAAATCATAGGAAACTTTGCATGGAAGTCAGACCCAAATAAACATCACAATGATAAGACAGTCTAGTAAGAAAGGCTTCATTGCCTGTTTTGTCCTAAAGACACTACTACTACTACTACTACTACTACTACTACTACTACTACTACTACTACTACTACTACTACTACTACTACTACTACTACCACCACCACTATACATACATGGTACATACGCCACAAACACTTCGTTCCCTGAGAGTGTAACAACTAAACTAAACGTGAATAACCTTAAAACTTACCAGGGGTAAACCAACAGTCAGTGATCTTCCTGTAACTGTGAACGTTTTGACAGTACAACGTAGGCCTAGGTTGACGCCACTGTGGCCTACTATTATAGGCCTAACGGTAGGTGTCGGCCGAGTCATGTGATGACGCTATCGATATTAGGCGGTCACAGGACTGTTGCTGTGTTTTGTTTTGATCAAAGTTAAGTTCTAATTGGGCCGATGTTTCAGAGTTGCAAGTGGCGAAGGGGTGGGTAAGTGGGAACACGAGAGACAGAGACAGACATATAGACAGACGGACAGAGAGAACACGCACGCACACACACACAGATTGATATTAAGATACAAGTATTAACAGGGAACAGATGTTAAAAGGACCTAATTGGAAGGCTTTGTGGGAAATGAGTTTAGCCTAAACTTGGCATTGTTATTACATAAACCAGTGATAAAACTTGGCATTGTTATTACATAAACCAGTGATAAAACTTGGCATTGTTATTACATAAACCAGTGATAAAACGTGGCATTGTTATTACATAAACCAGTGATAAAACTTGGCATTGTTATTACATAAACCAGTGATAAAACTTGGCATTGTTATTACATAAACCAGTGATAAAACTTGACATTGTTATTACATAAACCAGTGATAAAACTTGACATTGTTATTACATAAACCAGTGATAAAACTTGACATTGTTATTACATAAACCAGTGATAAAACTTGACATTGTTATTACATAAACCAGTGATAAAACTTGACATTGTTATTACATAAACCAGTGATAAAACTTGACATTGTTATTACATAAACCAGTGATAAAACTTGACATTGTTATTACATAAACCAGTGATAAAACTTGACATTGTTATTACATAAACCAGTGATAAAGTGAGATATATTTGCTCCAGCCAACAGCTCAAGTTTGAACTTTCCATTTTTGTTCTGACAGGGAGTCATCTCCCCTGTTTAACGGTACACCAATACGCTCCACGATCACGCTATTTTTTGGCGCTGGAAACGTCGCTAGCGGTTGCTATTAATAGACACAAAACACAGGCGCTTGTATCAGGACACGCGAGCGCCTATGCCTGTGACGCGTCTCCTTTTGGTTATATTATAGATAACCAAAAGGAGACGCGTCACAGGCATAGGCGCTCGCGTGTCCTGATACATGCGCCTGTGACACAAAACTACGGAATGTAGTCCTATTGATTTTAAAAATAATTATACCATCCAAAGAGTTCTTGTTTTGTTGCTAACAAATTTTTTGGGGGCAACATTGACTGTGAATATTAAAGGGATGTGTTTAGGAGGCGTGGCCAAGGCGGGTCCCTTTAAGTAAAAGCATTTTGCTGTTGCAAGCGTTGCTCACCTTTAGTACTCATACCTAATACTTTACAAGGGAGGCCTTTGCCTTTTAACAACAGGCACAGGAAATTATCGCCAAGGGAAGTAATGCTACGTACGGCAAGGCAAGACAAGGCAACTGTACGATACCTGGGCCGAGTTTCAATTCAGCGAGACTATCTAGGTCACAAGATCTCGTTTTTGAGTCAGACCGATCATTGAATGAAACTACCCACCATGCTGCCTCATTCTAGCCTCGTTTTCAATTTGTACACAAACGGCGGTTCCTTCGAATGTGTTGGACGATTTGCGAAAATAAAATCAAATAAAGTAAAAAAAATCAAATGTATCATCAAAATCGATTAAAAGCAAAATTGTTCACTTATAGTTCTTCACCCCCTCCCATGATCTGGTTGAAACTCGAAGATTTACCATCGAATTATCACCGTAACAGATTCCAAGTAGCATAAACCGCGTACTTTCCGCCATCTTGATCTTGCAGGCAAAGTACCCCGAGAGGCGCCTAGCTCTTTCTCGCCTCGCCTTGCGATTGACTAGCGAGCGAGCAGCCGTAGAAACGACCCAATGAGCAAGATCTACCGGGATCTACCGAGATCTCGCTGTTTTGAAACTCGCCCCTGGTGTCCCATCCTCTCAATGTCTCGTTATCTCATGACAGCATTGAAAAGCGCGTGGTTACTTTATTATCAGACAGGAGCAGGCTATTTCTGTAGCGTGACACATTAAAATCACACGGAATTCATGGACGGCGTTAGCACAGGCATACGACAGTCACATTGATGTCACACGGTTTTCTTATTTCTTCTTCCTTTCTTTTTTTCCCCCTATCAAAAATAAAACTGCATTGCTTAATCAATATGTAGCCGTGTTGGCTAGAAGAATTTCGGATTATACGATACTCTGTCTCTGTTAGGTTTAAACTATGTGCTATTACTTGAGATATAGGCTTACTTTTCAGATCCCTTAAAGAACATTAGACTTAGCATTAAATTCTCTATCAGAATATATAAATTTTAGTTTTGATTTATGTAGCAGCTTCGAATGGAAGCGCGATGTTTAGATTAGCGCGATGCCGGTTGAAGACATTGCACTGTTACAGCTTAGGCCTCAACGGTATCGTCCCTCTATTTAAACAGAGCGACAAGTGCAGCGTGTAGCGTATGATAAGAAGAGAAAAAAGAAAGACGATTATAGCAAAGATTCTACACTGTACCACCTTAAATGTCATATAGCCTATTTCATTCTCCACAATGGATGCCTACATCAAACATTAGTTTTTAGGGATGTACACATCGGAAGGGAAACATAGGGACAAAGTTGTAAAAAGATTCCAGACTTGTAGATGGTAGGATGCTCTAGATGTTTTCTGTTCTAGTCCGTTATAATCTAAACCCATAATAGTAATCATGCTATATTATATACCGTTGGAAAGAGGAAACGTTCTGTCTTCCTAGTTATTATTATTGTTTAGAACTTTATTAGATTAAAGAGTTATTCGGAGTTTAGAGTCGTGACACAATTAAGAGTAACAACCAACTCCCTCTTAAATCGCGTATTATTTTTACTTCGGTAACCGGTAGGTCCGATATTGTTATATCGGTAGAAAGTTCGTATTTCCGCCTTTACGCGATGTATAATCTGTATATTGTTCGGTAGTTTTTCACCCTATGCTTAACATAAAGATTAGCAATTAACACAGACTTAGCCATAAAGAGCGCGCGCAGCAGCCTTACCTTAGAAGCGCTCTCTAGTCATCTCCATCTTCCTATACACTGGCGAAAAATTGACCCTCACAGCAGTTCTCCAACGAAAAATACAAAGCATGGAGATGAGATGCTGCAGAACACTTCTGGGCATTTCCTATGCCCAGCACATCACCAACGACAAAATCCGACAGGCCATCACACAAGCCATGGACATGCTCACAGTGGCGAAGAAACGGAAACTCCGATGGTATTGCCACATCACCAGAGCATCAGGCCTTGCAAAGACCATCCTTCAAGGCACGATGCAAGGAGGCAAAAGAAGAGGGAGACAGAAAAAGAGGTGGGAGGACAACATTCGAGAATGGACTGGCTTGACACTGCATGAGCGAAGCCATGAGGGTTGCAGAGGACAGATAAAGATGGAGTACGCTGGTTACAGGATCATAATTATGTGGTGCCCCTACGACCTTCGAGTTACAGGACAGGATAGGATAGGATATGATAGGATAGGATAGGATAGGATAGGATAGCCACAAAGAGAGATTCAAGCACCGCACTCGGCGTGCAATAACATCGCTGTCGGTACGGCTGGTATCCTGACATAATCTTCGCACTTGATTGTCTACATCCTATGGGCTCCTCCAGAGCCTTTGGAATGGAAATAACTGCAGAGAAGACCAAAATGATGACTAATAACACCAATGGCATCAACATAGACCTCAAAGTCCAAGGCCAATCCCTCAACACAGTGCATAGCTTCAAATATTTAGGAGCCATTGCCAATGTTTAACACTAGTCAGCCGCTTCACAGTCTGGTAGGCCTTCTTGCTGTTGTTCTTGTTCAGACTGTCCTTTATTTCACGGTATTGGTCTTCTATCCAGTTCTCCTTTGCTGTGCGCATGCCTTTTCGGATGTCATTGTTGATTTTTCGGTTGACATCAGCTCCTGTGAGGTGTTCTTTTTCTTTTTCATCTCTCTTCGTTTGTCACACAGGTCCAAAGGTACCGGTGTGATCCACGGTTTCTTATTTGAACGGTGCTTGCCAAGGATCGCAGTGTCGGCATCTGTCACAGCTGAGTTGAAGGTGGTGGTCATGGTGTTGACACGAATTTCACCAGCTCCCAGAACGAACAGTGGTGCAAATTTCCCACCAATTGTGGCTTGGAATATATCTGCCACTTCCGGGTCTTGCAGTTTGTCCAATAAGACTGAAGACAGATGATGCTGATGCTGGTGATTGTAAGAATAATAACGATAATAATAACGATAATAATAATAATAATAATAATAATAATAATAATAATAATAATAATAATAATAATAATAATAATAATTAATAATAATAATAATAATAGTAATAATAATAATAATATTAATAATAATACAGTTATTATTATTTTCCATTTTTAAAATGGGTAGGGTCGCTGGTGATATATGTGTATTTGTGTGTGTTGGTGTAAGTGCGAGTTTGTGTCTGTGCGTATATGAAGGTGAACGCGAGGTAACTCTGCACCGCTTAGGGTCCAGTACTTGTTTGTTTTTTTTTCTAAATAGGTGCAATGTTTCATTATATTTATAATGTGCATCAGAGACCTGAATACAGCTGCAAAATAATGGTGTGGGTGGGTGAGAGAGAGAGAAAAAGAGAGAGAGAGAGAGAGAGAGAGGGAGGGAGAGAGAGAGAGAGAGAGAGAGAGAGAGAGAGAGAGAGAGAGAGAGAGAGAGAGAGAGAGAGAGAGAGAGAGAGAAAAGAGACGCAAACACACACTCGCGCGCGGACAATCACACGTACGCACGCACACACAACCGCACACACACACGGATGGTATCCATGTACACACTTTTTATTTACAACAATGATACTGATTTTAAGCGAGATTCTAATCTTACAAAAGTTGCTCATTGTTATATTTCCTGTCTAACACTTCACAATGAGCACCTTCGCCTGAGAACAACAAGCACAGGAAATGACGACCAGCAGAAGTAATACCACGTATAGCAAAGCAAGACGAGGCAAAAGGATGTTACATGGCGATAATAATAATAATAATAATAATAATAATAATAATAATAATAATAATAATAATAATAATAATAATAATTGTAGCCGAGCCGCGGCTACGTAAATTTCTTACCATTAAATAGTAGGCCTTCCTGTATCCATGTTAAACTTGAACTATGGCTATTACTTGAGATATACTTTTCAGATACTTTTCATAATACCACCGTTAGACTTAGCAGTTTATTTTCTATTAGTATATATCAACTTTGTTTTTCAGTTAGGTAGCGAATTCGAAGGGGATCGCGACAGTGGATAGGGCAAAGTATATTGGTACACATCGGTACACGCGCCGCACTGGTTTCGGTTACGCTGGGCTGTTTCGGTTGCGCAATGTGTAGCGACCTACATTCTCGCTAGACTGACCGGGGTCCATTGATTCAGTTAGGCTGTGTTTACTATGTCATATTATTTATTCATTTACTTTAAAACCCACAATAATAACCATGAAGTATTATACATGGTTGGAAAGAGGAGACGTTGTACTTTATTTTTATTATAATTGCTGTTTAGAATTTTATCGAATTTAAGAGTTATTATGACTTTTGATGTGTAAATCTCTTTGGATCGGCAACCACTTTCTCCTTTAAATTACTTATTGTTTTATTTCATAGCCGATAGGTCTGAGAATTGTATATCAGTAGAAAGCTTGTATTCCCACGTTTACGCCGATGTATAATTTGTATATATTTTGTTAGTTTATAATATGTGTTTGTAAGATAGAGATTTGTAACTAACACAAATTTGCGCCAGCAGACGACTTTCTAGAGCCGCGGCAGTGCCTCACATTAAGCGCGCCCTCTAAGGCTGGCGGCGTCCCATATAAAGAAAGTTTCGGTAGTTAAAGGGGGACAAAACGGTCAGACCACCGAAGGCGAGACACACTGCACTGTCTCTGTTTCTGTATTGCCTTGCCTTGATTTGCCTTGTCATGATGTACTGACGACGGAATAAACAAGAGAAACTTCAACGGTCATCTTCGAACCTTTGGTGTTCTTGAGTGAGAGAGAGAGAATGTACACCACCACTTCATCCATACTCTAAAAGAAGACACCACCATCATCACAAATGGCGCTGCGAGCAGGATTAGATTGATGACAACACCATCGGGCAACACCACCGTCGACGACAGAAAGAAGATGACAAAAGGAAAGAAGTCAAGGAGAGCAGCAAGACAGGCAGAGAGTGACGAGGAGACACCAAACGTTAGCCGGGAAGAAGCGGACAACAACGAGCCAAGAAGTCGCCCATCCAGCACCGAGAGGCAGCGAGAGGCGGCGCAGACAGGCAACATGCAGAGGCTGTGGATGATGCCTCCCCCCAAACTTCCTACCTTCACGGGGGATGGCGATGACGTGGAGGACTTCGCTCAAGAGGCACGGCGGATCCTGGGCCACTGTCAGCTGGATGGTGGTACGGCTATGGAGTGGCTGCTGCAGTCACTCCGTGGCTGCGCCCGACAAGAGATCATCCAGCGGGCGGAGATAAAGACAGCAGAGCCGGAAGCTTGGATGAGAGCCATCCCTGGCCCTCGCCCACCTGCCGGTGCCAACATCAACTACAACGGGCCAGCCACTGCACGGGAGCCAGCGCTTTTGGTGCAGGCACCCCCAGCGCAGTTGGCCGCCTTAACACCAACACCAGAACCACGACGCTCGGCACGACTGGCGCAGAAAACAACACAGTAAAGGTAGGCCGCATTTATTATAAAATGTGTCGCCAAAAGACAGTCCACAGTTTCGCGAACATTTTAGAAATAATTGTGACTCAGCTAGTGTGTAGATTATGTGACAGTTTATAGTGTGTAGGCCTACCTAAAGACATTTTAGTTGTAGAGATCAGAGTATTTGAACTGTGCCAGAGAAAAAGAAGACACTTGAAAAGACATTATATGATGATCGAAGAGTGAAGAGACAAGTGATAAACAGAAACTGTGCCCAGCTTCGAAGACAATTATGTTTTAGGTGTGTGCATAGCTAAATGTTTGAATCTGGTTTATTTTGTGGCAATAATATTAATGCGTGACCACTATCTTTTTTTTTACAATTATTGTCGCGCTGGCAGAGTTTATTTGGTCATTAATAACAGTTGCTTAGTTTTCCTCGTTACAAGACTATCACAGTGTGTTCGTTCTATTACGAGGTGGTCTCGTTTGCTTCGTTTTGCCGAACATATGACGTTTGTATATAGGTTGTAGCTATGATAATGATTGTGTTTTCATGCCGATGTTTTGTATTAATGCCTATGTAATGTACATATGTTATGTTCTCACTTTTAATGCTTTTCATTTGGTTGAGATGCTGGTGTTTTATTTATATTAATGATTTTCAAGGTTCGTGTGTTTGACGAACCTTGAACGTTTGCTGAGAACGTTTTAATGTTATTGAAATGTTATGCTCACCCCGTTATGTATTCTGTATTAATGCGTTTTTGCTGGTACATGGAATGTTAGTTTTTATCTCGCTCTCGTTTTCTTTTTTTATCATGTTAGTTTATGTTTATTTTTGTAAAATTGATGGTTTATATCTGAGTGCGAATTTAACACCAATTTGCAGGGAAATGTGACTGATTATGTATATCATGTGTAGTGAATAGCGTGTTTAAATGACAGGTGATAATGGTTGGTTTTGTTGTATCATAGACTTAGTTGTATGATGTTGGTTCACTGTCAAATACATAATCAACTATCTTGCAAGGCGATGCCAGGTCCGCGATATAACTGGTTTTTTGTTTGGGCGGATTCGTACTTAAATGTGCGTTTTCAAGGAAATTGTTTCTCGTTTTCTTTCTGTGTTGTTCGGTTCTTTTGTACGACGCGATTGATTGGTAAAGCCAAGTCCGTTTGTCTTAAGTATACGATGGTTTTCTCAGCGAGGACGCTGAGTTTTTGAAAGAATCGAGGTGAATGTAGCCGAGCCGCGGCTACGTAAATTTCTTACCATTAAATAGTAGGCCTTCCTGTATCCATGTTAAACTTGAACTATGGCTATTACTTGAGATATACTTTTCAGATACTTTTCATAATACCACCGTTAGACTTAGCAGTTTATTTTCTATTAGTATATATCAACTTTGTTTTTCAGTTAGGTAGCGAATTCGAAGGGGATCGCGACAGTGGATAGGGCAAAGTATATTGGTACACATCGGTACACGCGCCGCACTGGTTTCGGTTACGCTGGGCTGTTTCGGTTGCGCAATGTGTAGCGACCTACATTCTCGCTAGACTGACCGGGGTCCATTGATTCAGTTAGGCTGTGTTTACTATGTCATATTATTTATTCATTTACTTTAAAACCCACAATAATAACCATGAAGTATTATACATGGTTGGAAAGAGGAGACGTTGTACTTTATTTTTATTATAATTGCTGTTTAGAATTTTATCGAATTTAAGAGTTATTATGACTTTTGATGTGTAAATCTCTTTGGATCGGCAACCACTTTCTCCTTTAAATTACTTATTGTTTTATTTCATAGCCGATAGGTCTGAGAATTGTATATCAGTAGAAAGCTTGTATTCCCACGTTTACGCCGATGTATAATTTGTATATATTTTGTTAGTTTATAATATGTGTTTGTAAGATAGAGATTTGTAACTAACACAAATTTGCGCCAGCAGACGACTTTCTAGAGCCGCGGCAGTGCCTCACATTAAGCGCGCCCTCTAAGGCTGGCGGCGTCCCATATAAAGAAAGTTTCGGTAGTTAAAGGGGGACAAAACGGTCAGACCACCGAAGGCGAGACACACTGCACTGTCTCTGTTTCTGTATTGCCTTGCCTTGATTTGCCTTGTCATGATGTACTGACGACGGAATAAACAAGAGAAACTTCAACGGTCATCTTCGAACCTTTGGTGTTCTTGAGTGAGAGAGAGAGAATGTACACCACCACTTCATCCATACTCTAAAAGAAGACACCACCATCATCACATAATAATAATAACAATAATAATAATAATAATAATAATAATAATAATAATAATAATAATAATAATAATAATAATAATAACGTACATTTATATAGCGCAGTTTCCTGAAAAATGCCCAGGCTCACTGTGCTTCACAATTAAAAACTTAATTTAAGAATATGTAAAAAACACATTTTATGTAAAAACTTCACACTTAAAAAGTCATAAACATACAAGAGCAGTGACAAAGCCATGCATAGCACAACAAAAACAATCAGGACATATCTGCGGCACACACCAAAATCGTTGACAATGACAATACATGTGTACAAAACAATAAGTTAAGAATCAGGCATGGATAGTGCATATTGAACCTCAGTCAAGACAGTCATAATCTCAGAGAGCAGCACAGGATCAGAAAATAAAATATGATCAGTCAGAGTAGTATTGTCTGAACAGGTGTGTTTTAAGTGCTCGCTTGAAGGCTTGAGTGGTAGGAATAAGTCGAATATGTGCTGGTAAAGTGTTCCATTGTTTCGGGGCAGAATAAGCAAATGCTCTCCCTCCGTAGGATTTCGTGCGGATTCTAGGGATGCACAGGGTGCGCGAGTCAGCAGAGGAGCGCAACTGGCGGGAAGGAGTATAGACCGAGAGTAGTTGAAATAAATATGAAGGACAGGAATCAGAAAAGAAATTGTGGCAAAGAACAGATAATTTATAGTCAATTCTCTGCTGATCAATCCGCTCAATGTCTCATCATATTAATATTTCGTTTTCTCATCACAACGCTCAATATCTGAATAGCGCGAGGTAACTTTATCAATAAACAGGTTCAGATTATTTCTGTAGTGTGAAACATTAAAATCGTATAGATTTCAAAGCACGTGCATACCACGTCACATTGCTGTACCTCGGCATTTTCTTTCTTCTTTCAAATCATTTCTCTTTAGATTGTATTTTATTTTTTAACAAAACAAAAACAAAAACAAACTGCATTGCTTAATCAATGCAAATACAATTATTTAGAAAATAATTACAATAATTGGTCACGTCGAGAAGGTGCGGAGAAATCAAACGGTACAAGTATTTTACCCGTACACCGGTATTTTATTGGTATCCTACCCTATCCTATCCTATCCTATCCCGTAACTCGGAAGTCGTTGGAGCACCATAGATGATCGTTTAACAAGCGTACGCCATCTTTCTCTATCCTCAACAACCCTCACTGTTAAGCCAGTCCATTCTCGAATGTTGTCCTCCCACCTCCTTTTCTGTCTCCCTTATCTTCTGCCTCCTTGCACCGTGCCTTGTTTGATGGTCTTTGCGAGGACGGATGCTCTGGTGACGTGGCCATACCCTCGGAGTTTCCGTTTCTTCACCACTGTGAGCGTGTCATCGAGTTGTCCAATGGCTTGCGTGATGGTCTGTCGGAATTCGTTGTTGGTGATGTGCTGGGTATAGGAAATGTCCAGAAGTTTTCTGTAGCACCTCATCTCCATGCTTTGTATTCTGCGTTGTAGATCTGCTGTGAGAGTCCATGTTTGGCAATCGTCTAGGAAGATGGAGATGAAAAGGGAGCGCAGCAGCCTTGCTTTGAAGTGTAGACTGATGATCCTGCCTTTCCAAATGGGCTTCAACCTTGTCAGGGCAGCAGTTGTTTGTGCGATCCTGAAGAGGACATCCTGTCGGAACCCATTGTTTGATACAATGGCTCCTAAATATTTGAAGCTATGCACAGTGTTGAGGGATTGGCCTTGGACTTTGATGCCCGTGTTGATGCCATTGTTGTTGTTGGTCATCATTTTTGTCTTCTCTGCACTTATTTCCACTCCAAAGGCACTGGAGGTGGTTTCAAGCCTCTTTACCAGCTGTTCAAGTTCTTGTTCCGATCTAGCCAATCCATCAATGTCATCCGCAAAACGGATGTTGGGATTACTCTACCCCTAATGCTGACTGTGCCTTCGGGATCTGCAAGGGCATCTGATGTGATGCGCTGCAGGAAAGTGTTTAAGAATGTTGGAGAGAGTAGGCACCCTTGACGAACGCCGATTGTTGTCCTGAATCAGTTCCCGATGGCGCTGTTGTTAAGGACTGCACTGGTAGCCTTGTCGTATTGGTATACAGATGTTTTGAGCAATAATTCATTTTATTCATGCTTACAACCAGTTTCAATTTAAATGCTGAATGACACTTCAGCCAATTCGTTTATTACCCAGAGCATTTGTTAAAGATAATACACGTATTGACTAGACATTTTAGTCATTACATGTATTGGCTAGAGGTCACAGTCAAAACACAAAGTTACTGCATTTAATTTTTTTTTTTACACAATACATGTATTGACTGAATACACAGATTGCCGATTGACATACGCGTCTCTCATTGGTTATTATTATAGATAACCAAAGAGAGACGCGTCACAGGCATAGGCGCTCGCGTGTCCAGATACAAGCGCCTGTGATACCGGACGTCTCCTCTCGTTCTCACTCTTCTCGTTGATTTATTGTTCTTCCTTATAGTCTTATTTCCATTATTCTTCCCTCAATTCTTGTCCTCCTCTTTCTTCCTTCTCTTCTTCTTCTTCTTCTTCTTCTTCTTCTTCTTCTTCTTCTTCTTCTTCTTCTTCTTCTTCTTCTTCTCGTTCTTTTTGGTATGTGTGTTCTTATCGTTCATTTGGTTCTTCTCGTTGTTGTTGATGTTGTTCTTCTTTCTCCTCTCTGATCTTCTTGATTTCACTAGCTATTTTCAAAACTGAAAGTATTTAGATAGACCAGCTAAACTTGGTTCGTAGAGATCCCTTTCGTTTCCGGTTATGCAATCGGGAAATTCTTACGAAACGTTCTTCGTGCCTGCGGTTCTGAAGCTGCAGTGCCTGTAGTTGCAGACGAAATTTTGTTCGGTCTTATCCATGAAACGTAAATGCCATCGTAACTCTTAATTCGCGGAGGTATTTTTATGGAAAACGCACGATTCTTTAGATTTGGTTCATCACGGGCTAAAACAGACACTTTTCGCAATGAAAGTTTAGGTCGTGCAAATTCATTAGAATACACCAGAAAAGTGATTTTTACAGCTTAACCATGCTCATAAGAGACACTTGAAACTTAGAAATAATGCAAAACTTAAAAATCTCAATCGGAACCACAAACTCCTCCGCCATTTTACATTTAAAAGTTAGTTAGTTATTCATTGCTTACAGGGTCCAGCGGACTGCAAAGAGCCGAATCAGGATCACAAAATCAGAACCACAACTTGGTTGAAAGAAGGCTCACCCCTAATCCGTATCAAAGATCTGCTGAAACAACCCTAGTGGTAACACTGAAGGCACTCCACCAGCCGGTCAATTTACAATAATGGCATCCCTCGCAGGGGACGCTGAGGCTATACTCTAAGTAGGCTACACCTATTTTAATGAATCAACAACAACAACAAATGGTGAGATAATATAGCCAACGCATTTATTCAAGCTTACGTTTATAGGAATTGGCCCGAAATATGCAAAAAAATACCAGAAACTTACATGAGAATCACTGTTTGTCAAAATGATGAACATTCCGCATTTTCACTAAGCGACGTTTTCTGCGTGGTGAAGAAACGGAAACCCCGATGGTATGGACATGTCACCAGACCATGAGGCTTTGCAAAGACCATCCTACAAGACACAGTGCAAAGAGGTAGAAGAAGAGGGAGACCGAAAAAGAGGTGGGAGGACAACATTCGAGAATGGATTGGCTTGACACTGAGCGAAGCCATGAAGGTTGCTGAGGACAGAGAAAGATGGAATACGCTGGTTAACCGATCCTCTCTGGTGCCCCAACGACCTCCGAGTTACGGGATAGGATAGGATAGGATATGAACGTTTCTGTGTAATGCAAATGAGGAGGTTGTGACCTTCCGGAAGCGCAAAAGTTATGACGTAGACTGGTGTGACGACACGAGTTTTCAATACGTGCTAGAGATGCCTATATTTCGAGCATAGTTGCACATCTCTAATGTACAGCGTACATAAGAAGATCGGCAGTTTTCTATTATTGCGCATGAAAGATTAAAGTATGGTGGTTTCACGTGTTTAACGCAAAGAGCGTAGTGCATTAGGTAAGGAAACTGGGTTACTGAGCTCGACTCTATGTTGTCCTGTGTGCTGGCATGAGTTTTAGTGGGCAGAGTCAATGTGGGGCTTTCTGCGAGCAGTCATTCTTTTGGGCATAAGTGACTTTTTGACTGTGTGTCAGCCTAGAATTAGGTCCTTCTGGAAGGGTAGGGTTACGTTGCTTCGAACCACCCAAGGTCATGTGCCCGAATAGGGACAGGAATGACCAAAAGTTGTTAATGGAAGAATTCTAGCCGCCATTATATTCAGTGAGAATAAGTGTAGGGCTGTCTTCTAAGGTGGTGTGGCCTATGCTTATGCACCGTCCAAGGCTCAGTATTTCGTCGATACTGAGATGCTCCAGTAATTGCACAGCAATAGCCAAGTTGATACTCTCAACTAACAAGTGTGGTGCTGTACTGTTTCGTTTTGTATTTGTGTTGTATCTGTTGTCACAAGCCGAGAACTTAAAAGGTGAGCGAAAACCCTACAATTCATTTCCTTAGTGGCTAATGCATTTCGAGTCTGCGTACCTGATTGAATGATGGTGAATGAGGGGGAAAGGGGTGTATTTTGATAAATAGTGATTTATTGATTTTTTATATGATTTTCATATGATTTTCTTGTTGTATTTGTAAACGGGAAATGTTGTTGATGTTGTTGCCAAAACGGGATCAAAGGGTGACAATGAAGTATGCATGTTAAAGAGAGAGAGAGGGGTGATGAATGTGAAGGAAGGGAGGCAATGTACTATGTGGGAGAGGGGTGATGAAGGTGATGAATATGAGGGAAGCATGTTGTATTATAGTATGATAGAGATAATTGTGAATGGAAAGAGATAATGTATTATAACGTGGAGAGGGTGATGAAGGTGATGAATATGAGGGAAGCGTGTTGTATTATAGCATGATAGAGATAATTGTAAATGAAGGGAGATGATGTATTATAACGTGGAGAGGGGTGATGAAGATAGTGATGAGGATGAGATGAATCGGGATTGTGCGACTGGAAGTGCACTTGTAATAACAATATATATTTATATAAACAATTATGTTTTATGGAAGAGATGTAAATTATGGAATTAGGAGTTGTATTGTGTTTCTGAGATGCATGTATAACCAGGTCAAGATGGTAAGTTTCGTAGACAAGCTGTTGAGACTCTGTGTTTGTGTACAGATTTGGGCTGTGCGTATTTATGTGGGGTTACTACTACCATCGTCACTGTTTTCTGGTAGTTCTCTATTGCCATTGCTTCTGCTTCTGTTACTGCTACTACCACTGAATAATTCTACGTTTTTCACGTGTCGCTGCTGTACCACTGTGCCGTGTGTACATCCGTTCTGAGACCTCTGCCTTTGCAGCTGGGGGGGTGTGGTCCTCCATCATCGCCTGGACCTGCCGTTGCTTCGGGCGAAGCTCTCCATCGGCTACAGGAACCTACACGCACCACACCCACACCCACACACAGATCTGCACATCACGCACTTAAACACATAACTCGTTATTTAATGTAAATCACTTCCTTTATTCCTGTGATCGCCTGCTTTAGCTCCTACTGAGCTTAGAATAACAGACAGTTAGATTACAAACAGTGATTCTGGACTGTAAGCTAGCTTAAGCTATACGATTGAATTTTAAGATGCCCTGATTGTGAATTCAGCTTGAACTGTATTTACCTGAATTGAATTGATTGTTAATAATGTTACATATTGTTGTGGGCATTTTGTTGTGTATAGATCGGGGTTTTTAGCTAGACAAGGGCGGTAACTGTTTTGTAGATACTGGGTTGGGGGTCTTGATAGGGGTTGAGGGTGGTTTAGTATCCCATATTCCTGTGAGTGCGTGTTTGTTGTTGAATAAAAGAGTGTGATTGTCATCTGGCATTTTGTGTTAGTTTCTTTCGTTTGAGTTCTATCCTACCACTCGTTGTTTTGAGCTGAACGTCGCGGAACCCACTCGAAGCAAGTTTCTGTGCTTTCTAAAGCTCTCTAATAGGTAATCTGTACCCTTCTATGGCCATTGGTCCATTATGTCATTCATATGAATGTTTATGTTGTAGTGTGTGCTTAAAATTGATTGATGAGATCTTAAAGGCATTAAACGAATACACCATAAATGTTTTTTTTATAATGTCCTTTTTAAAACATTATGTGCATATGAACTTTGAGACAATGAGGATATAAAAAAAAGTGCGCGGTTTGCATAATCATGTGGGAGAGCAAGAACTAACTCAGTGAAGATTTGCCATCATCGTTAGAAGAGAATGATAGCTAGATGTCCACTAAAGTATGTCAACATTGTACAGTACAGCCACTGTGTTACGCTTTTTATTGGTTAATGTTTGTTGATTTACTGCCTGCAAAGCGTGTCTTCCTTCCTGACAGTGAGATAATAAAGTGTCATTGTTGTCTTGTGCTTCTTGTACCTGATTATTTTCCACAATGCCAGAGAACAGTTGGATCGTCACCATGAATTCACTAAGCACGTTTGCAGGACAGTAGCAGGCGACACTGACGGCGAAAACTGGGGGAACAGAACCCATACACTAGCGGGTTGATGGCGCTGTTGACGTAGTAGGAACGCAAGGCCATGTGATAGAGGTTCAAGCCCCAAGCGTCGGCTTCGATGCTGAGCTGTCCATCGAAAACCTCTACCATAATTTGGTAAGGGAGTAGACTCACTACGAACATCACCGTCAGCACGAACATCATCAGAGTTGTTCGCCTTGGAAGTTTCTTGGTGCGCCATGTTGGACCGACACGCAATGACCTGCGTGTGCCGCGAGACGACCTTGTGCCTGCCTGTGTGGGGGTTGACTGTCCTGTGGCTGCCTGATCGTGGACGGGAGAATTTAGCATTTCTTCCTGAGGATCCCCGCTGGGTGTTTGTGGATCTTCTGTTTCAGCCGGATTTGGGGAGGTCGTCGATGTAGGCTCATGGCTCACTTCAGCAAGATCATCGTCGTCACCAACTGCATCGTTATCAGCTTCGCTGGTTTCTTGGTGTGCGCCGCACGAAGCGAAGGCTGGTTCATTCGTGCCCGTGTTTCCGAAGTCCTCACTAGCGAGACCACCACTACCGCGTGTCTTCACGCCGTCATTGACGGTGGTGGTAGCAGACAGTTCCATAGTACCGGAACAAGACCCACTGACCTTGACCTTCAAGCGTGGCGACCTTTGGACCCGGGCCTTCTTTTTACCACTCTGGCGATGCTGCCATAGCGTGCGTGCGATGCTGGCGTATGAGGCCATGAGGATGAAGCCACAGATGAGAAAGTCAAGGAGCATGAGAGCCTTGTAGACGTGAAGAAAGATTGAGCCTACAAGGGCGTCGTCCACGAAGCAGATGGTTCCTGTGGCGTTGATCTCTGTAACAGTAAATCACACAGAGGGTCACTTCTACATGCATGCTGGCCAGTGCGGTCATCGGCTTTAACAAGTTAGCTAAGCCACTTGTACGTACAGGGAGAATAATAGACCTAGTTTGTGTATGGTGCCCGTCTGGCCTTTCTGTAATAAGTGAGTGTGTGTGTGTGTTTGTGTGTGTGTGTGTGGGTGTGTGTGTGTGTGTGTGTGTGTGTGTGTGTGTGTGTGTGTACTTGTGTGATCATCATTGCCATCCCAAACACGGTCACCCCGACCACCACCACACCCAGTTTCCTCTTGTCTTCTTTCTCCCCCTCCTTCTCATCATCATCATCATCATCATCATCATCATCATCATCATCATCATCATCATCATCATCATCGTCATCATCATCATCGTCGTCGTCGTCGTCTTCGTCACAAACATAATCATCATCATCGTCGTCATCGTCATCATCAACCTCATCATCGTCATCATCAAGGCACAACACATGTACCTGGATAGTAGAAGGTCTGTGGGCCGATAAGCACAGTGACCGGGATACTTGTGACGACAGCCAGGACAGCACAGACCACGACAACCCATCGTGATCTCCTCTCTCTCCACATCATGGTTTTGTGCACTGGACGACAGATGGCTCTGTATCTGCCAACGTTCAAACAACAACTTTTGTCTCACATAAACCACGCAATTGACAAACAGACAGATGGACTGACAGACAAAACAAACATATGTTAAGAACGCAGTTATTGAAACCAGATGAGAGATAGCCCTGTATAAATGATAGTCAACAGCATGGAGAGGATTGGGCCCTGCCATGTCTTTCTTGCTCAAAACACACCGCATGATGAAAAGAACCACTCGCTCCATTCCGGATCGGTCGTCGCCCAGGTCACCAAGAACCGCACCTTCCGTTGGCCACCACGACGGAAGTGATAAGTGTGCTACTGGTGGACAGCTTAGCCAGTCCCCTATACGCTATTGTGTCCGGGGACGGTAATTTACCCACTGAACTGAACTGAACAGCTTAGCAAGGTCCGCATGAGAAACAACATCGTCATTCGAATTTGGAATGTCAGCACTTTAACTACGGAGGGAAAATTAAAAGAACTGGCCCACGAGTTGGACCACTATCGATGAAACATTTTAGATATCAGTGAACTGCGCTGGAAAGGCCTAGGAAAATCAAAGACCGACAAGGCCAAAAGCTTTATTTCAGCGGGAGAGATGACAGGCACGAACACGGCGTTGAATTTTTGGTCAACAAAGACATTATAGCCACTGTCATGGGTTGCCGCCCAGTCTCCAGTAGACTCATTACCATCCCTCTGATAGCAGCCCCTTTCAACATCACCATCATGCAGGCCTATGCCCCAACATCAGACTATGACGACAGCAAAGTGTAGGATTTCTATTATCATCTACAGGCTGTCCTTGACCAAGTGCCGAAGAAGGACATAGTCATAGTGGAAGGCGACTGGAATGCCAAGATTGGCCAAGATGCGCACTATAACTGGGGAGACACATGTGGACCCCACTGGAACAACCAGACAAATGACAGGGGTCTGAGACTCTTGGAGTTTGCCATATACAACAATCTGATACTGACGATGGACATGGCACAGTCCCAACGGGAAGCATCACAACCAAATTGACTACATCATGAAAAGAAACGCTTCAGATCAAGCATCAACATTGGCAGGACATCGGAAGTGACCACGATCTTGTGATGATGTCCTTCCGGCTCCACTTGAAGAGAGTAAACACAGCAAGATGCACAAGATTGAAGTTCGACCTGGACAAATTGCAAGGCCCGGAGGTGGCAGAAATATTTCAAGCCACAATTGGAGGGAAATTTGCATCATTGCTCAGTTTGGGAGCTAGTGAAGTAGATGTCAACACCACGACCTCCACCTTCAACTCTGCTTTGACAGATGCCGACACTGAGATGCCCCCACGGGCTCGGCTCCGCGCGCCGGGGGTGGACCCCATGCCTCTCTCTGGCTGGGTGACCAAGTTGCCTACCCCTTTTTCTTCTCTTTTGTCTTGTTTCTGTCTTATTGGTCCTTTCACCTATATTCTCTTCACCCTTAAATTCTCCCAGTATACTATGCAGTTTTGACTTCCTTTCTTCTGCCTTACCGGACTTTCCCTGTCTTCTTTTTCCCCATCATTCCTTCTTTTTCTACCCTTCCTTTTCTCTGTGGCCTTCTCTTGGCCCCCTGCGTTTGCCGTGCAGGGCAACCCGTGTCGGGGGAGAATGGGATCCTGGAGGTTGAGGTCCCTGAGGGACTGCGGTCCCTCACACTAACACACCTCTTTGGCCCGGACTTCTCCTAGACGGGAGGCTGGCGTGGCCCGCGTCAGTCAAGCGGCTGGTCGTGTATTGCCCTAGCTCTGCTAGAAGGCTGCGGCTCATGGGTCAAACTTGAACAAAACCGTAGTGGCAGTGCGGGATTGTCTGGGTGTATATCCCCCCTGTAACCCTGGTGCGTTTCCTTGCTGGACTTTCCGCTTGGACGCATCCCCTTGTTGGACTCCGTGGTGGGTGGGGAGCAGGGGGGATGAATTCATAAATTAATAACATGGCTTCAAACAAAAAAAAACGACTTCACGGTGACGACTCTGACACGGATACGGACAGTGACATTGAGACGAGACAAAAAGCTTGTGCATCGGGGGTGGAAGGGGCCTGGCCTCGTTTTTTTGGTAGTAGAGGGGGCGGATCCGGCTATGCCACTAGGCAAGCTGTCTCCGTTCGCCATCCATAAAGGGTTCCAGTCCGTTTGCACAACCGGTTTCAAGGATGTTAAAAAATTGAGATCTGGGGCCTACCTGGTGGAGTGCTCAACAAAAATGGCATCGGATTGTCTGCTGAAGAGGGATTCGACTGTCTTCGTTGATAGACAAATCAAAGTTTCTGTGCATGGACGATTGAATTCCTCCAAGGGAGTCATCCGATGTCAGGATTTGATCGACATGTCAGAATTGGAAATCCGTGGTGAGCTCTCCAGCCAGGGGGTCACAGCAGTCCAGCGGGTCTTCGTCACCAAGGGATCCCAACGTATCCCCACCAACACACTTTTTGTGACCTTCGCTATGGCCAAATTGCCGGAGTCACTCAAGGTGGGGTACCTTAGGGTGAAGGTGACGCCGTTTGTACCATCACCGTTGCGATGCTACCGGTGCCAAAGATTTGGTCACGGTAGCAAGAACTGTAAAAGCAAGGAAATATGTCGTGATTGTGGTAAAGAGAAACACGAAAACGAATGCAAAAATCCGATTTGCTGTGTGAATTGCGCCGGGAATCATTCGTCCAGCTCCAAAGACTGTCCTCAGTGGCAGTTGGAGCTGGAAATCCAAAAGGTGCGGGCCACTGAGAGTTGCTCCTTTGGCGACGCAAGGAAAAAAGTTCTCCAAAGTAGGCCAGTTCTGAAAGAGAGGTCCTTTGCGTCTGTGGTGGGTTCCACATCTCATGTGGAAGCTAGCACACACCCGCAATTGGACACTGCCATGAGTAAAATAACACAGATCTTGGACACGTTGTGCAAACGGATGGATGCTTTAGAAAAGATGCTCGCGTTGTTTGCCCAGAAGGGGGTTTCTCCAGCCCCACCGATTCCACTGGAGAACGTGCCGACGGGCACGTCCCCAACCGTCACCCACAACACGCAGACGGCCGTGACAAAAGCCGTCACACCTGCTGCAAAGGAGGCTAGGCCTCATGCCACCGCACCAGCAACGACCGGTTTTAGCGACCGGGTAGTTGCTGGGGCGACTAAAATCCTAGTTACCCAGCAGAAGAGCATCAGAGGAGGAGAGGGAAAGATTGGCAGGGGTGAAGGGGAGAGGGAAGATATAAAATCTGGTGCTGGGGAGAAGGGGAGGAAGTCCGCTGGCAGTTCGGGTTCCGGGGCTTTGGCCAAAAATCAAAGGCCCGGACCCCTTTCTTCCAAGCCCCATCAGCCTCTCGAAACGGAGAACCGTTTCGGGGGGTTGATGGAACATGAAGAGATGGACGAGGGTCCAAAAGATAGAGAGACATAATTGTGCTCTCGGAGATGAAAATTTTAGCATTCTTTTACTTAATTTTTATGTCCATTTTACAATGGAACATCCGAGGGATAAGGGCAAATTATGAGGAGCTCTGCTGTCTGCTGACAGAGCATCGACCTGAAGTACTGGCCCTTCAGGAAACTCTCCTGTCAGAAAAACATCCTATAGATATTACTGGTTATTCCTCTCTAGATTGTTTTTCCTCTAGAGGTGTTTCACTCTTTATTCATAGAAATGTCCCATTTAATCCAATTTTACTTAATACAAGTTTACCAGCAGTTGCAGCTAGAGTATCTCTTTTTAAATCCCTCACAGTTTGTTCTCTATATTTGACACCATCAATAAATGTAACTAAAAGTGAACTTGAGAATTTGGTCCAACAGTTACCTCCCCCTTTTTTGTTGTTGGGAGATTTTAATGGACGCTCTCCCCTGTGGGGTAGTGATCGTACCGATTCTCAGGGTAAAATAATTGAAGACATTTTAGACTCGTTAAACCTAGTAACTTTGAACGAGGGTGCTCCAACTTTTTCCTGTTCTAGAACTGCTTCTTTGTCCCACATTGATATATCGATCTGTGATCCCTCCTTACTTTTGGATTTTAAATGGACAGTTTTAGAAGATCTCCATGGCAGCGACCATTTCCCGGTTTTATTAAAACATGATTCAGATAACCTTGAGCAAACTCATGGCAGGTGGAAACTGAAACAAGCTAACTGGAGTCTGTTTTCTAACCTGTCTGAGGCCCAGCTACGTGCTAAGAACCAGGAATTTTCAAATGCCTTAGATCCAATACAGCTTTATACTGACATAGTTATTAACAGTGCCAAGGAGTCCATTCCGCAAACTTCGTCAAACCCTCACACACTTAAAAAACCCTGGTTTGACGATGAATGTCGAAAACTTCA
The DNA here is from genome assembly GCA_036898135.1 of Oncomelania hupensis. Lineage (NCBI taxonomy): Eukaryota > Metazoa > Mollusca > Gastropoda > Littorinimorpha > Pomatiopsidae > Oncomelania > Oncomelania hupensis. The sequence continues at coordinate 1,402,256 of CM072517.1, forward strand.
GCAAGCTCGTAAAAAAGCTTTAAGAACTATGTTTTTACACCCAAGCACTGAAAATAAACAAAACCACCAACGTTTGCGAGCGCAATGCCGACAGCTCTTCAAACGAAAGAGAAAGGAATCGTGGAGAGGTTTCTGCTCCACGCTTAATTCAAAAGCGAAACTGTCGAAGGTGTGGAAAGTAGTCCGCAAACTCAAAAATAGAAGTAACAAACAGGTGAGCCCATGCCTTACTGTGCAGGGTGACGTAATCGGAGATAAAAAATTAGTAGCTGATCTTTTGGCTTCTTCTTTTGCTGCAAATTCTTCCTCTGAAAATTATTCTGTCCCTTTTCAAACAGTTAAAACCCGTAAAGAAAAACAACAGTTACATTTTACCTCCGATAATTCTGAAGATTACAACATTCCGTTTTCATTAGTCGAACTTGATGATGCAATTAACAAAAGTGCAGATTCAGCAGTTGGACCGGATGATGTACATTATCAATTTCTCAGACATTTAACAAGGTACTCACGGTCTCAACTGCTGGACATCTTCAATCAGCTCTGGATCACTGGCACCTTTCCTCCCTCCTGGAGAAAGGCCATTATTGTACCCATCCCTAAACCTGGCAAAGACCATACTAACCCGACAAACTATAGACCAATAGCCTTAACGTCTTGCTTATGCAAGACACTGGAAAGAATGGTTTATTCTCGTTTACTGTGGTATCTCGAAACCAATAATATCTTATCCAACACTCAGTGTGGCTTTCGAAGTGGTCGAAGTACTGTTGACCACCTGGTGCGACTGGAAACTTTTATCCGTAACGCGTTCGTCCAGGGTGAACATGTCGTTGCCATCATGTTTGATTTGGAAAAAGCTTATGATACCACATGGAAATATGGCATTCTTTCAGATTTACAAGAAATGGGTTTGAAGGGACATTTACCTCTGTTTATATCCAATTTTCTAACAGACAGAATTTTTCAGGTTAAGGTTGGGGGATCTTTGTCAGATACGAGAGAACAGGAGATGGGAGTGCCTCAGGGTAGCATCTTGTCTCCCTTGCTGTTTAATATTAAAATAAATAACATTGTTCGTTCCGTTAAACGGGGAATTGACAATTCTTTATTTGTCGACGATTTTGCATTGGTAGCCAAAGGTAAAACTTTGGCATCTGCAGAACGTCAGCTACAGTTATGTGTCAAGGCCGTTGAAGACTGGGTTTTACAAAATGGTTTTAAATTTTCTGAAGCAAAAACTGAATGTATTCACTTTTCCCAGCACCGGGGATTTATTCAAGACCCTACTATTCTCCTCAATAAAACTTCAATAAAGGCGGTCAAACAAGTCAAATTTTTGGGTGTTATTTTTGATCAAAAGCTATCTTTCATTCCTCATCTGAAAATTTTGAAAACTAAATGTCAACAGGCCTGCAATTTGCTCAAGGTTATCAGTGGTACAGACTGGGGTGCTGACAAGAAAACTTTATTGCTGTTATATCGTTCTTTAATTAGATCCAAGTTAGACTATGGTTGCATTGTCTATGGTTCTGCTAGAAAATCTTATCTTAAGATGCTAGATCCAGTTGCCCATCAGGCACTACGCATTGCTTTGGGTGCGTTTCGCACTTCCCCTTGTGAAAGCCTTTATGTGGAAGCTAACGAACCCCCGCTGGAGCTGAGACGTACAAAATTGTCAATGAATTACTATTTAAAATTAAAAACTGATCCTATGAACCCTGCTTATGACTGTGTTTTCAACCCAGATTTTGTTCAGAAATTTGAATCCAAACCTAACACAATCCCTCCGTTTGGCATCAGAATGCAAGTTCATCTGGAAAAAGCAGGCATTGATGTTGCTTCCATCAACGACGATGAACTTCGGACTGAAGCTCCCCCATGGAAATTATGTACCCCAAACATTAATTGGCAGTTGTCCGCTTTCCTTAAAAACAATACCTCTGAAACCGTATATAACCAACTTTATTTAGAACAGTGTGCATTATACCCAGGATATGAACAACTTTTTACAGACGGGTCAAAGAAAGGAGATTCAGTTGCTGCTGCGTCTGTCTCCGAGAGACACTTAGACCAGCCTTTGCAACAGCGTTTACCTGATTTTTGTTCTGTTTATACAGCTGAGCTCAAGGCAATTCATTTAGCTCTGAAACAAGTTTATCAATCCAAAAGAACCTCATTTTTAATCATGTCCGATTCATTGTCAGCACTTCAGGCTCTTTCCACGAGAAAGATATCACACCCTTTTCTGGCAGAGATCCATGACCTCCATACACAACTTGTTTCTGAGGGTAAAAAGATAGTTTTTATGTGGGTCCCTGGTCACATGGGCATCCGCGGCAATATTGCAGTAGACAGAGCGGCTAAAGATGCTCTACATCTCGATTTCCCTCCAGAGATTTTCCAGTTTGTGCCCTACTCTGACCTACGTTGTATGACTGGATCTTATTGTAAACGACTGTGGCAGACTGACTGGTCTAACCATGTCAACAACAAATTATTTCAAATTCTTCCCGATTTGTCCACTTCTTTGCCTAACTTTGCGTCCACTCGCAGAGAGGAAACAGTGTTATCTCGCCTTCATATTGGGCATACTTATGTCACCCACAGTTTCCTTTTAAAAGGAGAAGAACCACCATGGTGCTTTGCATGTGATCAATCCTTTTCCGTTCGACATTTCATGTCTGAGTGTGCTGATTTGATTGAGGAAAGGGAAACATATTTTGGTTCCATACCTTTCAAAGAGATTTTTAAAGTGTGTAATGGTCAACATCTGTTTCAATTTTTACATGATGTTGGTTTGTTTTATCGCATATAAATCGTATCGACATGTTTTGTTTAGTTTGGATTTTATTAGGACTGAATTTAGTGATTTGATTGAAGAAAGAGAATATATTTTTAATACATCAGTTTTAAAGAAGACTCTTAAAGAGGTGTCATGTGAAAGTTTGTTTGTGTATTTAAGAGTAACAGGCTTGTTTTTTAAGATTTGAACCATTTTATAATATTTTAAGATGACGTCTCTCTGGTCCTGATTTGGCTCGGAAGAGTCCGCTGGGCCTGAAGCAATAATCTTGTATTGTATCTTGTATTGACACTGAGATCTTTGGCAAGCACCGCCCAAAGAAGAAACCGTGGATCACACCTGACCTTTTGGACCTATGTGACAAACGAAGAGAGATGACAAAATAAAAAGAACACCTCACAGGGAGCTGATGCCTACCGAAAAATCAACAATGACATCCGAAAAGATATACGCGCAGCAAAGGAGAACTGGATAGAAGATCAATGCCAGGAAATAGAGAACAGTCTGAAAAAGAACAACAGCAAGAAGGCCTACCAGACTGTGAAGCGGCTGACAAGTGTTAAACAGCCCAAGGTCTCCAAGATCCAAAGCAAGTCTAGTATATGCCTTACAGAAGAACAAGACGTCTTGGATAGATGGATAGAGTACTGCTCTGACCTTTACAACCACACCATCATTACTAGCATGTCCCCAGTACAGAGAAGAAGAAGAAATCCACCCAATTCTCCGAGAAGAAGTTGAAGCAGCAGTGCAATCCCTGAAGAACAACATACTCGCGGAATTGCTTCAAGCAGGATTAGAAGCGATGATTTACGCCCTCACCATTATCTGTAGCAAGATCTGGCAGAGTGGGGAGTGGCCAACACCATGGACCCAGTCCGATGTCAACACTCTTACAAAAAAAAGGCAACCTTCAGGAGTGTGAAAATTACCGCACCATCAGCCTCATCAGCCACCCCAGCAAGGTCCTCCTGAAAATAATACTCAACAGATTGAAACCCCAAGCTGAACAAATCATAGCTGAAGAAAAAGCAGGATTCAGGGCTGGGTGAAGTACCATTGAACAGATTTTCAACCTCAGAATAATCAGTGAGAAATACTTATAGCACCAAAAACATTTAAATTCGAGTGTTTGTAGGCTTCAAAAAAGTGTTTGACCGAGTCTAACATGCAGCTCTGTGGGCAATCATGAGAGTGTATAACATCAGCCCTAAAATTATTGAAGTCATCAAAAGCCTGTATGACAGGGCTACAAGTGCAGTCCTCCACAATGGCGCCAATTGGTTCAGAACAACAATCGGTGTGCGTCAAGGATGCCCACTCTCTCCAACACTCTTTAACGTCTTCCTACATGTAGATCGCATTATGTCAGATGCCCTTGCAGATCACGAAGGCACAGTCAGCATAGGGGGTAAAGCAATCTCCAACCTCCGTTTTGTGGATCACATTGATGGACTGGTTGGATAGGAACAAGAACTTGAACAGATGGTACAGAGGCTTGACACCACCTCCAGAGCCTATGGAATGGAAATAAGTGCAAAGAAGACCAACATTATGACCAACAACACCAATGGCATCAACACGAACATCAAAGCCCAAGACCAATCCTTCAACACAGTTCACAGCTTCAAATATTTAGGAGACATTGCATCAGACAATGGGTCCCACCAGGAAGTCCTCTGCAGGATTGCACAAACAACTGCTGCCCTGACAAGGTTGAAACCCATTTGGAAAGGCAGGACCATCAGTCTACATTCTAAGGTAAGGCTGCTGCGCTCCCTTGTTATCTCCATCTTTCAATACGCTTGAAAAACATGGACTCCCACAACAGATCTACAACGAAGAATACAAAGCATGGAGATGAGGTGTTACAGAAATCTTCTGGGCATTTACTATACCCAGCACATCACCAACGACGAAGTCCGACAGACCATCACATAAGCCATTGGACAACACGATGACCTGCTCACAGTGGTGAAGAAACGGAAACTCCGATGGTATGGACATGTCACAAAATCATCATGCCTTGCAAAGACCATCCTGCAAGGTACAGTGCAGGGAGGCAAAAGAAGAGGGAGACAGAAAAAAAGGTGGGAGAACAACAGTCGAGAATGGACTGGCTTGACACTGAGCGAATCCATGAGGGTTGCTGAGGACAGAGAAAGATGGAGTAAGCTTTTTAAACGATCATCTGTGGTGCCCCAACGACCTTCTAGTTATGGGATAGGATAGGGTAGGAAATGATAATCATCATGCTTCAGCAGTATCCTTACTAACATCAACCCGGCCGCTCTAGTGCTGCTTCCGCCTTGAAAGACTTCATTGGCTCCTAGTAAAATCCCGTATTCTATACAAAATTGCCTCCCTCAGCTACCAATGCCTGCTCTCCGATACTACTGCCTCCCACCTTGCTGAACCGATCCGTCCCTATCAACCTACACGCAGACTTCGCTTTCAAGATGCCTCCCTCCTGATCGTCCCGACAGTGGTTTTGGAAAACAAATATATTTCGCCGTCGACTCCTTGTCCCTGTGGAATTCCCTACCGTCAACCCACCGCCACGCACAGTCTCACGCCTCATTCAAGAACCTGCTGAAAACATTTTTTTTCTATCATATCATTTCCTATCCCTTAACTCGACGGTCGTTGGGGCACCACAGATGATCGTTTAACCAGCGTACTCCATCTTTCTCTGCCCTCAGCAATCCTCATGGCTTCGCTCAGTGTCAAGCCAGTCCATTCTCATATGTTGTCCACCCACCTATTTTTTCTGTCTACCTCTTCTTCTGCTTCCTTGCACTGTGCATTGCAGGATAGTCTTTGCAAGGCCTAATGCTCTGGTGACGTGGCCATACCATCGGAGTTTCCATTTCTTCACCACTGTGAGCATGTTATTGTGTTGTCCACTGGCTTGTGTGATGGTCTGTCGGACTACGTTGTTGGTGATGTGCTGGGGTATAGGAACTGCCCAGAAGACTTCTGTAGCACCCCATCTCCATTATTTGTATTCTTCGTTGTAGATCTGCTGCGAGGGTCCATGTTTCGCAAGCGTATAGGAAGATGAAGACGACAAGGGAGCGCAGCAGCCTTATCTGGGAATGTGGATTGATGGTCTTGTCTTTCCAAATGGGCTTCAACCTTGTAAGGGCAGCAGTTGTTTGTGCGATCCTGAGAGGACTTCCTGTCGGGACCCATTGTCTGAAACAATGGCTCCTAAACATTTGAGGTTATGCACTGTGTTGAGGGATTGGCCTTGGACTTTGATGTCCATGTTGATGCCTTTGATGTTGTTGGTCATAATTTTGGTCTTCTCTGCACTTATTTCCATTCCATAGATTCTGGAGGTAGTGTCAAGCCTCTGTACCAGTTGTTCAAGTTAGTGTTCCTCTCCAGCCAATCCATCAATGTCATCCACAAAACGGAGGTTGGAGATTGTGTGATAAACGAAAAGAGATAAAAAAAAGAAAAAGAACACCTCAATAGGAGCTAATGCTTACCAAAAAACGGAAGTCAGAGGAAGTGGACAACCTACCACCGAAATTGCTGCATGCAGGAGGAGAAGCGATAATTGACGCCCTCACCATAATCTGTAACAAGATCGGGCAGAGTGGGTAGTGGGCAACGCCATGGACCCTGTCGCTTGTCATCACTCTTCCCCCAAAAGTGTAACCTTCAGGAGTGTGGAAATTACCGTTCCATCAACCTCATCAGCCATCCCAGCAAGGTCCTCCTGAAAAAATACTCAACAGGTTGAAACCCCAAGCTGAACAAATCATACCTGAAGTACAAGCAGGATTCAGGGCAGAGCGAAGTACCACTGAACAGATTTTCAACCTCAGAATAATCTGTGAGGAATACCTACAGCACCAACAACATCTTTATCATGTGCTTGTAGACTTCAAGAAAGCGTTTGACCGAGTCTCGCATGCAGCTCTGTGGGCAACCATGAGAGCGTACAACATCAGCCCTAAAATTATTGAAGTCATCAAAAGCCTGTATGACAAAGCTACCAGTGCAGTCCTCCACAACAGCGCCCTCGGGAACTGGTTCAGAACAATAATCGGTGTGCATCAAGGATGCCTATTCTCTCCAACACTCTTCACAATCTTCCTAGAGCGCATCATGCCAGAAGCCCTTGCAGCTCACAAGGGCACATTCAGGTGCAAGGAGGCAAAAGAAGAGGGAGACAGAAAAAGAGGTGGGAGGACAACATTCGAGAATGGACTGGCTTGACTTTGAGCGAAGCCTTGAGGGTTGCTGAGTACATAGGAAGACGAAGTACGCTGTTTAAACGATAATCTGTGCTGCCCCAACGACCTTCGAGTTAGGGGATAGGATAGGACAGTTTCAAGTTCTTGTTCCTCTCCAGCCAATCCATCAATGTCAGCCGCAAACGGAGGAGGTCGAAGATTGCTCTACCCCCTATGCTGACTGTGCATTCGTGATCTGCAAGGGCATCTGACATGATGCGCTCCAGGAAGATTTTGAAGAGTGTTGGAAAGAGTAGGGATCCTGTTGAGTTTTCGGTAGGCGTCAGCTCCCTATGAGGTTTTCTTTTTCTTTTTCTTCTCTCTTCCTTTATTACACAGGTCCAAAAGTTCAGGTGTGATCCAAGGTTTCTTCTTTGGGCGGAGCTTGCCAAGGATCTCAGTGGCGGCATCTGTCACAGCTGAGATGAAGGTGGTGGTGATGGTGTTGACATCTACTTCACCAGCTCCCCATATGAGAAAGTGCAGTGAACGTCGAAGATGATGATGATGATGATGATGATGATGATGATGATGATGATGATGATGATGATGATGATGATGATGATGATGATGATGATGATAATGATGATAATGATACTAACCTATGCACAGCGACGGCGACGAGGATATAACTAGAGAAGAGTACGAGGAAACCTGTGATTGTGCCTTTGACTCGGCAGAAAGCAGCTGATTTGACGTCATTCGTGGCCCTGATAGCGATTTCTAACGGCAGAGAAATGACGTTGGTTAGTAAGTCCGTCAATGACATCGTCAAGATGAACGTCCGCAGCACACTTTCCTTGAACCTTGAAGATCATAATCAACATCATTAGCTTCATCTTCTTTTTTTTCTTCGTCGTAGTCGTCGTCATCGCCGTCGTCTCTGCACAGCAAATGCGAACCTCTTCTCTTCATCATCATTTCATCATCTCCATCAACTCTCTGTCGAGAGCTAAACATGCTTTAAGTAAATGAAGCCGTGCTGGCTACAAGAATTTCTGACCATACGATACGAAGACCTTACTCTGTGTCTATTAGGTTTAAACTAGCTGTGTGAAATTACTTGAGATATACTTTTCAGATCCCTCGAAGCACCTAACCATTAGACTTAGGACTAAATTCTCTATCAGAATATAAACGAGTAAACTGTATTTTTGATTTATGTAGCAGCTTTGAAGGAGAGCGCGATGCTTAAAATAGCGCGATGCATATCACGTTGATAAAGATACTGCGCTGTTATAGGCTAAGCCTTAACGGAAATTGACCGGGCTGTGTAGCCTGTAGCAACAAAGCCTTTTAACACATGATAAGAACATAATTTTGAATGACGCTATAGCAAAGATTCTCACCTGTAGCACCTTAAGGGTGATTTTTTCCGATGCCTTAGTTCATTCTCTACCAGTAGATGCTTAAATTAAATATTAGTTTATAGGGACATACAAATCGGAAGAGAAACAGGGGAGAAGTTGTAAGAAGGTTCCAGATGCAATTGTTGCTAATGTTTTAGGTGTTTTTTTTTCATTTAGTCCGTCATAGTCTGAACCCATAATAGTAATCATACCATACTATATATCTTTGGAAAGAGGAGACGTTGTTCTTTCTTTGTAAATAATATTATCATTTAAAATGTTATTAAATTAAAGAGTTATTCTGAGTTTAGAGTCGTGACACCCTTAAGAGTAGAAGCCAACTTCCTCTTAAATTGCATATTATTTTTATTTCCTAGCAGAGAGGCCCGACATTGTTATATCAAAAGAAAGGTCGTATTTCCGCGTTTACGCTGATATATAATTTGTATATTATTTATTAGTCTTTCACGCATTATACTTAAGATAAAGATTAGCAATTAGCACAAAAGTAGCCAGAGAGGTAAAATCCCGTACCGCGAGCAGCACGTGTAACATCGTTTTCGGTACGGCTGGCGGTCCTATATAAAAGCAGGACCATAGATATTAAGTCTCCTCTCTGAAAATCCTTACGGGAAGAGAGGGGACTATAAACTGATAAACATAACATCGAATATAGGGGAGTCTCCTCTCTGAAAATCCTTTTTGGGAAGAGAGGGGACTATAAGCTAATAACATAACATAATAAAAGCAGGACCATAGTCATCGGGAAGATCAATCAGAAGTCTCCTCTCTGAAAATCCTTACGGGAAGAGAGGGGACTATAAACTGATAAACATAACACATAACATCGGGAAGATCGGGAAGAGAGTATCAGAAAGTCTCCTCTCTGAAAATCCTTACCGGGAAGAGAGGGGACTATAAACTGATTAAATAAATAAATAAATATAAATCGGGAAGAGAGGGGACTATAAACTGATACACATACATACATTTCGCTTATGTATTAAGAGTCTCCTCTCCGAAAATCCTTATCGGGAAGAGAGGGGACTATAAACTGATACACATACATACATTTCGCTTATGTGTCCGGGGACGTTAATCTTTTTAACTAACTAACTTTTTGAGTAAATTTACGTCCCCGGACACATTAAGCGTATAGGGGACGGGTGAAACACCACTCATGACTAACTAACTTTTGGGGAGATCTCCCTTATATGCTCAGGTGTCGGGGGACATTAATTTATTCAACCCATTTGTGGGTGGACAGGAAGAGGAGAAAAGAGGAAGGGAGGAGAGAGGAGAGATTCCAATGATGATACGATCGCTCCACCGCTGCTAAGCTGTTCTCCCCACGAATACTGCCTTTGCTCTCTGAATAGGATGTTCTTCAACTAAACTTTCAACGGTCATCAACGGACTGGCGTTCGGGAGAGAGAGAGAGAGAGAGAGAGAGAGAGAGAGAGAGAGAGAGAGAGAGAGAGAGGGAGAGAGAGAGAGAGAGAGAGAGAGAGAGAGAGAGAGAATGTGTGAATGAGACTTTCACCCTACTTACTCCATCACTTCACTTCGCTTCTCTCCAATCCACCACCACTACATGAATATTTATCGTTATTATTATAATATTATTATTGTATAATTGCAATGAACCTTGATGTACATACCTTCGATAATACACGACGAAGACTATGGAGTTGCCGACGGCACCGACTACAAGAAGAATGGAGAAGAAAACAAGAGTTGGAGCGTAGAGCGTTGCAATATCCATTGTCTCACAAATATACGGTGTTGTAATAAGCTAAATCTTTCATTAATTGTTCTTTCGCTGTCACGGCTGGGGTTTCAATCAAGCCACTGAATAATCTTTTCTAATTTATTTTATTTATTTATTTATTTATTTTGCACACTCCTTTTCCAGGGTAATCAGTGCTTACATGTACATTAGATACAGCACAGTTCAGAATAGATCGAATTTGATTTGCCACAAGGAAGAATATAAGCTTACGTGCATGTACACAGTTGTAACAAATACGACGCATGCACTGCCTTACAGTTGTATCGTACTCAAGTCTTGTAGTAGTAAGTTTAAAAGACACACACACACAACACCAACAGGAAATGACAGAAACGCCAAACATTTAAAGCAGTAGTGATCGTTTGACTCATTTATTTTGTGTTGCTGTTGTTGCTGTTTTTAGTGTTACTTTTGCTACTGCTTGTTCTTGCTATACTACTTCTTCACTACTACTACTGCTACTACTACTACTACTACCGCTACTACTACTACCACTACTACTACTACTATTACTGCCGGGGGTTGCAGTATAAATAGTATCCCCACTTTCTGGAAATTTAGTGCTTTAAATTCCCACTGTCGCTGTCTTCCTCATTTGCTCTTTCCCATTCCTGCTCTATCCTATCACTCTGCTATACTATCTTCTTCTTCGCTAGATCAATGACCTACCTTTTTTCTTGAAAACTCTTCCTGGACAAGACTCCTTGTTTGTGTATGAGGTGTGTTGGATCAGCTTGGGAGTATTGGACGCTTTCTGCCGGGTGGTCACTAGGGCTTCCTATGATGTTATTATTTAGCAATATAGGCATTTTATATGTATATGTTTTGTTGATAATTTATAATGATGGTTGTATTCCCTCAGTGCTTTAAATCATCCGTCATTGTCCCCGTCCCCAAGAAGTCAAAGGTCACCCAGCTCAATGACTACCGGCCTGTAGCGCTCACTTCTGTGGTCATGAAAGTCTTTGAGCGACTCGTCCTCACCTACTTAAAGGCATGCACGGTTCACCTTCGGGACCCACTCCAGTTCGCCTATCAAGCAAACAGGTCAGTTGAGGACGCTGTCGCTCTGGGTCTCCACCACATCCTCCAACATCTGGAGAACTCGCGTACATACGCTAGGGTATTGTTTATTGATTTTAGTTCTGCTTTTAATACAATCGTCCCTCATAAACTGTTTGATAAACTGGCGCTGTTGAACGTCCATCTCTCCATTTGTCATTGGGTCCTTGATTTTCTGTTGGACCGACCACAGGTCGTGAGAGTCAATAAAGCCACATCATGCTCTCGAGTCCTAAATACTGGGGCTCCGCAAGGTTGTGTTTTGTCACCGCTTTTATTTACCCTTT
>CM072517.1:1418801-1521301 GCA_036898135.1 Oncomelania hupensis
GCTGACCTAGCAGTTGATGGTCTCTGTCTGGTGCCAAGCACTTTAATATACAACCAGGATGGTTTCATGCAGGTTCCAGAAGGGGTTAAGACACTGACAATGGTGTGGGAGTCTGACCTACCAGACAACGCTACCCTTGATGCAGAATACCAGCGGTGGGTTTGCAAATGGCGAAGTGCTGCTAAGAATGCGACAGCTTTCATTCCTTCAACGGCATGAGAAGCACTGAAACATTGTGACAGGGATTTGTATCCCAACCTGTTCATCATGCTAAAGAACCTTTGCACCCTGCCTGTCACTACTGCCGAGTGTTAGCGTTCAAACAGTCAGCTTCGCAACCTGAAAAACTACCCGCGCTCTACAATGGGGCAACAGAGACTCAATGGACTTGCTTTACTGAAAGTGCACAGGGATGTTGATATTGACTTCAAAGAGGCAGTGAACTGTTTTGCCAGAAGATACACTTCACAAATGGTACTAATGCCGAGGAACCTAGTGCAGCAAGACTGAAAGTGAAAGCAGGGCGGTGATGTTCATAAACAACAAGGTAAAGCTTTGTACCGTTAACGATCAACAAAAAGTAGTGAATAATAATATTTTTTCCAACCTAGTTCCAGTCATTGGCCGAAAAAGGCAATTCCCGAAGTCGAACGAAGCTCTACGAGTCGAGCGAAGCTATCCGATGTTTTACGAACGAATGCTTGCAGGACTACGTGAAACCACAGGCTGGGAAGTCTCGTCTCTCGTAGGCCTCGATTACTTACTAGATATACTACGTACGTATGTAGGAGGCCCACGGGTTTATAAAGACGAAAGAAAAGACTTCAGAGCCTGTGGTAAAACATCCGTGCATAAAAATAGCCGCCGTTGCTTCTAAATCTAATTCTGCTTCGATTTGCACAGCTTCAAGCTGTAAGTCAAGTCGAGATTCGCATTTTAAAGCAGTTAGTATTATAAATATTTTATGATGATTAATATACTGACACAATTAGTACTAAAGAGTAAAATTAATGCATGACACATAATGCACACATACAACGATATTTCACATCTATATCAACAATAAAACCATGACACAATTTCTAAGCGCTATGGATACGTTGATGTCACTTCAGCACAACAAGGCAAAGCAAGTTTATAATGGTCTAAAAAAAACAGTGACATTTTTATTGCAAGCACCAAAAGCAATTATTTAACTATATCATATTTATTTATTTATTTATTTAATCGTTCTTATATAGCGCTTTTCCAGCTCAAGAGCTGCTCAAGGCGCTGGCCGATACAGGATCTAACTCAAGCCGCCCAAGACGCCCACCCGCAGCCTTTGGGCGCATGGTCTGACGCCCGGACAACTGAGCACAATCCTGGGCAGCCAGGGATGAGGACGAAGGACCTAGGTGCATGCTGGGTGTGTTCTTGTCACCGGCACTCACCCGTCTAGGATATGAGCGTCATAGCAATATCATAGCAGTATCATAGCAATATTACTCTTATTTAACTGATACAATAAATTTGTTATTTGTATTTCAATGATATGTATTTTAATAAGAAATACGTATTTAAAAAAATGTTGCCTGGCAGGCGGAAATTTCCATAAATCATCTGAAAACTTTGGTAAATCGATAAGAAAAAAATAACCAGTAACACCATCTGAATATTTCGGGCTACACCCAACTTCAGCAAAAACAAACAAAACGTCACTGACCATATTTACACACAGCACACTATTCTTTTTTTTTAAAGAAAAAAAAGAGGAATAATAATAATAATAATAATAATAATAATAATAATAATAATAATAATAATAATAATAATAATAATAATAATAATAGTAACAAACAAACAAACAAAACAAAATAAATTAAAGATTTTACTAGATATACTACTACTACTACTACTACTACTACTACTACTACTACTACTACTACTACTACTACTACTACTGCTGCTGCTGCTAGCGAAACTGTGGTCTTTATTTTGTGGTCCTGATTCGGCTCTTTGCAATCCGCTGGATCCTGTAAGCAATGAATAGCTAACTAACTATTAATTTAACTCTGATCGCGAGTTATGAAAGAAAATAAGAAAAAAAAGGATTTCGCTTAGCCTACTCGTCCTTCTCCGGAAATTTAAAGATTCGAATATGATAAAGTATAGGCCTAAATATTATTAATTAGAATAGATATAGTTTATACAATTATTTACGTATAAAACAAACAATACAGGTCTAATAATTATATTCAGCTAGTGAGCTTCTTCACTGCGCGGAGACAGATTTATAATATATAATGTAGATTAAGCCTATGTATCCTGTATAACAGCATCTACTTGGTTCTAGGCAGGAAATGGGGAATGCTATTATTAGCCTACTGCTGAGAACTAACAAAATGCAAATCAAGGAACGCAACTATTAAATATGGTCGATAATAATTATGCTCATCTTAACAAGTATACCGTTGCGAAATGCTAATCTGTGTAAATCGAAGAGAATTAGAAGCAACAGCGATCATTTTTTATGTTTAACTATCTACTGCCATAACCGCCCAAGACGGCAAGCATCATTTCGCAACACATCGGAGAGCTTCGTTCGACTTCGGTGATTGCCTTTTTCGGCGAATGACTGGAACTAGATTGGAAAAAACAAGTTCCCCCCCCCCACCCCGGAACCCCCTAGAAGGCTCGGCGCTTCGCGGCTTCGCTTAAATCTGTAACCCACCCTTCGACTTTTCCCAGGTCCGACCCTGGTGTGTGTGTGTGTGTGTGTGTAAGAAAGAGAGAGAGAGGGTGAGAGAGAGACACACACAGTCTCACACACACACACACAAACACACACACACACACACAGAGTAGTCTATGTGGTTGTGATGCTCCCGCTGGGACAGGATAACAGGATAACAGGATAACAGGAATTTATTTCGCCAATTGACATGTAATAGATACAACAATCGGAATATTATTTGGTGTTGGACAATGGCAGAATATTTTATATTTAACAACATCTCTCTCTTTCTCTCTCTTTATCTCTCTAACTCTCTCTCTCATACTCGTACACACACGCACACATACACACATACCTACATACACAAATACACACATGCATGCACAATCGCACACACTCACACAAGCATACCCAACAGATAAACAGATAGATATAGTAAAACATAAATGACTAGACTAAAGTGATCACAAAAACATTCTAAATTATAATAGCCGCTGTAGTATCTAGATATAGATGTATGTAGGGAGAAGCAGGGCGTGCGCACGGCAGGGGGACTGTGCCAGGTCTACGATCTTCAAGAATGTTTGCCAGTATCAGATTGTTGTATCTGGTAAACTCCAAGAGTCTCAGACCTCTGCCATTTGTCTCATTGTTGCACTGGAGTCCATATGTGTCTCCCCAGTTGTAGTACGCATCTTGGCCAACCTTGGCATTCCAGTCACCTTGCACTATGACTATGTCCTTTCTAAGCACTTGGTCAAGGCCTGCAGATGTTCATAGAAATCCTCGACTTCGATGTCCTCATAGTCTGATATTTGGGCATAAACCTGGATGATGGTAATGCCGAAAGGGGCTGCTCTCAGACGGATGGCAATTATACACATTGAACAAACACAACGTGAATGTAATATAATTAACTGGTTAAACTAGTAGATGAGATTGATATCTAGATGTGCAGTAACAATGTTAAGTGTAACAATTTGTATTGATTGCTGTTTTTGTTTTAACTGCCTGCAAAGCGTGTCTACATTTCTCACAGTGAAATAATACAGTTATTTTTTCTTCTTGTATCTGACAATTTCCCAGAATGCCAGAGAACAGTTGGATCGTCACGATAATTTTACTAAGGGTGTTTGCAGGACAGCAGCAGGCGACACTGACGGCGAAAACTAGGGGAACAGAACCCATACACTAGCGGGTTGATGGCGCTGTTGACGTAGTAGGAGCGAGCGGCTATGTGATAGAGGTTCAAACCCCAAGGGCTGGCCCCAATGTTGTCCTGTCCCTCGAAAACCGCCACCGTAATGAGGTAAGGCAGGAGATTCAGTACGAACATCGCCGTCAGCACGAACATCATCAGAGTTGTTCGCCTTGGAAGCTTCTTGGTGCGGCATGTTTGAACTAAACGCGAGGACTTGCAGGTGCTATGAGACGAGCTTTTGGCTGCCTGTGTTGGGGCTGGCTGTCCTGTGGCTGCCTGTGTTGGGGCTGACTGTCCTGAGGCTGCCTGATCGTGGACGGGAGGCTTTGGCATTTCTTCTTGTTGATCGTCGCTTGGTGTTTGTGGATCACACTCATCCTCTTCCTCAGCGGGAATTGGGGACGTCGAAGACGTAGGTTCGTGGCTCACTTCAGCAAGATCTTCGTCGTCAACATCTGCATTTTCCTCAGTTTCGCTCGTTACCTGGTCGGTGATGCACGAATCGATGCACGTATTTTCAAAGTCCTCACTACCGAGACCACAGCTATCGCGTGTCTTCTTGCCGTCTTGGGCGGTTATGGCAGTAGATAGTTCCACAGTACTGGACCTTGACCCGCTGACCTTGACCTTCAAGCGTGTCGACATTTGGACCTGGAGCTCCAAGGCTCCTCTTCGATGTTGCCATAGCTGGCGCGCGACGCAGGCGTATGAGGCGGTGAGGATGAGGCTACAGATGAGGAAGCCCAGAAGCGTGATAGCCTTGTAGACGTCAATAAAGATCGTGCCCAGGGAGGCGTCATCCACGAAGCAGGTGGTTCCTGTGACGTTGAGCTCTGCAGCACCAAATCACACAGATGGTCACTTGTACATAATAATACTAATATTACTACAACTAATGATAATAATAATAATTTAAAAAATATATATATATTAATAATAATACAGGATGTTATTACGCGCTTTTCCTTCAATCGAAAGCGCGGCGATCTGAATCGATCGCTACTACAGAAGGAATATAAATCAATTGTTATTCTTTGAATTTGTAGACTGACTGCATCCAATACCATTAGTGACTGGAGGGAGGAAACCGGAGTACCCGGAGAAAACCCTCGCTGGCAAGTGCGATCATCGGGTTTAACAAATTGGTTAAACTACATGTAATGTACAGAGAATATATACAAATAATAGTAATGGTTTATCCAGTGTGTACAAGGCGCCTGTCTGTAATAAGCTTGTGTGTGGGTGTGTATGTGCTTGTGTGTGTGTGTGTGTAATTCTCTAAGTGCACACATGTTCGTGCGATGTTATAGAGAATAAAATCTTGAAATGTGTGTGGGTGTGTGTGTGCGTGTGTGTGTGTGTGTGTGTGTGTGTGTGTGTGTGTGACCATTATCACCATCCCAACCGCCGTCATCAAGACCACCACCAAATCCATCCTCCTCCTCCTCGTGCTTCTCATCATCATTTTCATCGTCGTTGTTGTCGCCATCACCATCATCACCCTAACTGTCGTCGTCGACATCATCATCATCATCATCATCATCATCATCATCATCATCATCATCATCATCATCATCATCAATATCATCGTCAACAACTACAACATCATCATCATCATCATCATCATCATCATCATCATCATCAATATCATCGTCAACAACATCATCATCATTATCATCATCATCATCATCATCATCATCATCATCATCATCAATATACAGACAATATACCTGGATAGTGGACGGTCTGCTGGCCGATAAGCACGGTGTGGGGGATGGTAGCGACGACAGCCAGGACAGCACAGACCACGACGACCCACCGCGACCTCCTCTCTCTCCATATCATGGGCTTGTGCACTGGACGACAGATGGTTCTGTATCTGCCAACGTTCAGACAGCAACATCTATCTCACGTAAGCCACGCAATAAACAGAGACAGAGGAATAGACAGACACATGGATAGACAGACCAACCAATAGACGGACAGACAGAGGGCACAGGCAGACAGACAGACACATGGACATACAGATGGACCGAAAGAGAGCATCTCTTACAGAACGCAATTATGGAAAGCAGATGAAACATGGCGCTTTATAAATGATAATCACCATGCTACAGCAGTATAAATGGGGTAGGGGTGTTGTAGTTTTGGCACAGGCTAGTAATGCTTTATGTTAAGCAATGTCGGGATGAGTTAGTACTTGGATGTGCGGCACTGCTTGGAAGGCAATCACCAAACGACAAAAATAAATAGGCACCGCCCTCATTAAGCTGGCCTACAGAAAAGAGGGGAAGAAGAAGAAAAGGAGGAGGAGGAGGAGGAGGAGGAGGAGGAAGAAGAAGAAGAAGAAGAAGAAGAAGAAGAAGAAGAAGAAGAAGAAGAAGAAGAAGAAGAAGAAGAAGAAGAAGAGAAGGAGGAATAAGAAAACGAAGGAGGAGGAGAAGGAGGAGGAAGAAGAAGAAGAACAACAACAACAACAACAAAATTTACGAAGATTTAAAAACAAATACGGAAAACAACAACGCCAAACAACAACAAAGAAGAAGAAAAATTAAGAAGAAGAAGAAGAAGAAGAAGAAGAAGAAGAAGAAGAAGAAGAAGAAGAAGACTACGACGACGACGACAACGTTGATGATGATGATATTTTAACTAACCTGTCCACTGCGACGGCGACGAGGATAAATACAGAGAAGAGTACTAGGAAACTTTTGATTGTGCCGTTGACTCGGCAGAAGGCACGTGATTTGACGTCATTCATGGCCCTGATAGAGATTTCTGACGTCAGAGGAATGACGTTGGTTAGCAAGTCCGTCACTGACATCGTCAAGATGAACGTCCGCAGTACACTCGCTTTGAACCTGGAACATCATCATCATCATCATCATCATCATCATCATCATCAACAACAACAGCTTCGTTCTCGTCGTCATCATCAGTGTCATCGTTGTCATCGTCATCATCATTACCGTCATCATCATCATCATCTTCTTCTTTTTGTTGTTGTTGTTGTTCTTCTTCTTCGCCGTCGTCCTCTACTCTTGATGATCATAGTTCCCTCTAGTTAAACTTTTATTTAGGTGGTAAAAGACGAATGAAGATTAAGACAAAGTCAAAAATGCTTTATTATTATTATTATTATTATTATTATTATTATTATTATTATTATTATTATTATTATTATTATTATTATTATTATTACTGCATTGAACCTTGGTGTACATACCTTCGATAATAGACGACGAAGACGATGGAGTTGCCGACGGCACCGACGACGAGAAGAATGGAGAGGAAAGCAAGAGTTGGAGCGTAGAGCGTTGCAACATCCATTGTCTCACCAATACACGCTGTTGCAATCAGCTAAATCTTTCCTCATTTCTTCTTACGCTGTCACGGCTAGGGTTCCAATCTGGCCACTGGGCAATATTTATTTATTTATTTATTTATTTATTTATTTATGTATTTTCCAGTGTAGCCCGTGCCGATATAATATAAAGCACATTTTAGAATAAAACCGAACGTGATCACCACAAAAAAAGAAAGTCTATGCATATACAAACGTTTTAACAATACGTTGCATGCACTGTGAAACAGTGCTGTCGCACTTTCGTTTTGTAGTTTGAAGTTTCAAAGACGATTGTATTGACCGGTAACGCTACTACATTATTTCCTGTACTCAACACACACGAGGAAGTAATTTTTAACACACACATTTTAAAGCCATGCAGCTCGTTTGGCACAATTAAATTGTGTGTTATTACAATACAATACAATACAATACAATACAATACAATAAAATACAATACAATACAATACAATACAATAAATTACTGTCAATGTAGTGATGGGTTGTAGCGTGAGTGGTTTGTCAGTGTGCATGCGGGTGCTGTTGTTGGGTGTGATGATGATGATGATGATGATGATGATGATGATGATGATGATGTCCACTTGTATGGCGCCCATATCCATGCTGGCAGCATGCTCAGGGCGCAGGGGGTTGGGGAAAAAGGGTTAAAAAAAAGAAAAAAAAACAGAAGAACTTCTCTATGTATACACTCAAAAATAGTCAAAAAAAGATACGTCTTCAGACGTCTCTTGAAAGAGTCCAGTGTCTCTACGACTCTCAAGTCCTGGGGGAGAGTGTTCCACAATGCTGGGCCACAGTGGGAGAAGGAGCGATGACCCAAGCGCCTCTTCCTGTGACCATCCACACTTGGAACGGACAACATAAACTGGGAAGAGGAGCGAAGGCGCCTTGAGGGTTTGTGGGTAGGGACAATGTCTCTCAAGTACCGGGGAGAGGTGGGGTCATGGACACACTTGTAGCACAAGGAGAGGACTTTGTGGTCAATTCTCTTCTTGACTGGTAGCCAATGAAGTTGTCGGAGAACCGGAGTTATATGGTCAGTCTTCTTGCTGCGGGTGACAATCCTGGCGGCCGTGTTCTGAACACGTTGGAGACGATCAAGCTGATGGTCAGGAAGGCCCCACAGACAACTGTTTGCATAGTCTAACCTGGATATCACCAAGGTGACGGCAATGGTGATAGCAGCCTTGTTTGTGAGAACACAGTCCTCGCAGTTTACCAAGACAGCGGAGATGGAAGTAGCACCCCTTAATCACGGCACCAACGTGATCCTCCATTGTGAGGTTGGCATCGATCATGATGCCGAGGTCTCTGACAGTGGACGAGAATGGAATCACAGATTGCCCAACACTGATGGAGGTCAGGGATACAGCGTCTCTTTTGCTCTTAGGTCCACACATGATGGTCTCAGTCTTGTCCTCATTTAGCTTTAGCATGTGTTGCGGTGTGTCGATGTGGAGGGGTGTTTGTGGCGTGGCAGGGGTGGGCGTGTGCTCGCGTTCACGTGTGAGGGTGTTGAGTTGTGTGGATGTTGTGTTGGGGGACGTTGTGATGGGTGTGTGTGGGTGTGTTTTATGTGTGGGTGGAGTGACGGCATTTTTCACTCTTGTCTTTCTGTTGTTTCTTGGGCGCTGGAAGCCATTTTTCCAATTTGCGAAGGATTGGACAATAAAGTTTACTGTTTACTGTTTAATACAATACAATTTTATTTGTCTCACACGTAGCAATAGAAGCCCAGGAAATCTGCATTTCCACAAGGAAATAATTGCAACAGGAATAAAACTTAGTGCCTTTGCTTGAGAATATTGACTAGCATAACATATCCAAAGTATAGAATGTTGACTAGAAAAACATATCCAAAGTTAGAATACTGACTAGAATAACATATCCAAAAGTATAGAAAAGTAAGCTTATAGGTGGTGCTAATAGTAGTAAAATGTAATAATAAAAATATTCATTGCGCTAAGCGTCGCACATGCTACTCCATCTCCGGCACCATAGAAACGCGTGGCGTCATCAAACGAAGATGGAGGATGCAAGAGCTTCGTCTGCTGTACGTGAAGATGGTAGAAAAGCTTAATGTTTCCTCCATTTTAAGTCGAGATCAATATAGAAAATCGCGCGTGATGTGTTACTCCATAAATATAATTAAATAAGAGCAATGACTTTGTAGAAGTTTACGCCAAAGGCTGCTTATAGTATGTATGCGATGTAGCTACTTAGCAGGAGTTCTACATTCATAACTTTAATTAGATAGTTTTACATAAGTTGTGTGTGTGTGCGTGTGTGTGTGTGTATCTTGATTATATTGTTACATTATGATGTTATTGTTAAGAAGTTATTTTGTTATACTAATTGTTATTATTACAAGCCACAAGGACAAGATGTAAAAAAAAAGCACACCCAGTGCCTAATCTTTTACCCTTGTTAAATAAAATTATCTTATCTTATCTTATCTTATCTTATTTTATCTTATGCGTTCATTTTCTTGCAGGCGCTGCTTTGTCCCGCGCTATGTGGCTGGTTCCTGCAAAAGTGTCAACAACAACGATGAGGCCTACGTCACACTTTATTGTGCATCTCTGGCTTCCTTTCTTAATTCATTTGGGGCCTGAAAGTCAACCTTAGATCGACGAAAAGAGGGTACAATTAATTTATTGTACAATATTAAATCCGCTGTACCGGAGGCCTATGTATATAACAAAGTCTACTTGGTTCGCGGCAGGAATGGGGAATGCTATTATTAGCCTACTGCTGACAACTAACAAAAGGAAAGCAAAGGACGCAACTATTAAATATGGTCGATAATCGATAATAGTTATGGTCGTCTTAACAAAGTACACCGTTGCGAAATGCTAATATGTGTAAATCGAACAGAATGAAGGAACAGCGACCATTTTTAAAGTTTAACTAGTCATAGTCATGCAAGCATCATTTCGTAACACATCGGAGAGCTTCGTTCCACTTCGGTGATTGCCTTTTTCGGCGAATGACTGGAACTTGTCTCCCTCTTTTTTTTTTTTTTTCGTTTTACCGCTTGTCACTGTATAAAGATAATATAACGTTGCGTTGCCGTCGGCAGTGGTCGCAAAGTGGTCACGCATTGTTCACGTACATGGCAGGAGTTTTGGAAATTGTAAAATTCACTCGACGACATAGTACGCACCCCCAGACTCAATGCGCAGCACCATCGTCTTAAAACAAAAAAGCGTGCCATCTTCACCACTTGTTAAATCCACTTCCTTAGGCCAATGGCGTTCCTGCTCTTACCCCGTGTTGTACAAGTGTGTTAACTTCCAAAACTCACAACAACGAACTAGTCAATGAAATGTAATTACGAAAGTGTACAAGACATGCACGCACTCAGAAAATACACTAACACAATAACACAACATGAAGATGCTTGCAAAATCAAAACGTGGACACTTTACTGAATACACTTTTTTCATGTGATCATTGTTATGATAAAATCAATACAACAGCCAATTCCAAAATAAACGCCAGTTATTTACGTCAATGGCGAAGATGTCCACAGACATAAAATGGGAGTCGTATAGACTATATGGGAATACTTGGGTGTGAGAGGATAGGTGTATAAACAATAATTATCCTCCTCCATTAACGTGTATTGGTCATTCAATATGTTTATTGAGGTACATTGTACTAAACAAATATGCCACCACTCAGTATCACAGTTTAATGTATACATAGTACGTGTATTTTATCCACGTAATAGTACAAATGCCGTTAAGTTAAATAGTAACTGTACATCCACGTAATAGTACAAATGCCGTTAAGTTACATAGTAACTGTACATCCACGTAATGGTACAAATGCAGTCACGTAAAAAACATAAAAATAAATATAATCAGTATACGGGCATGAATATTTAGATCCAAACAGCAACATTCTACGGCATGCCTTGACATAATATTATGTGTACAAAAACTTTTCCGCTGGACCCTGTAAGCGACGAATGACTAACTAACTAACGAGGAAGAGGACAGCAATAACAATGGTAGTTATGGTGATGGTGATGGCAATGATGATGATGATGATGATGATGATGATGATGATGATGATGATGATGATGATGACGACGACGATTAAATGAACGTGGCAACGGTCTGATTAATGTTGCCTGGTGACGTAAAAACACACCAAGTCCAAAGACTTCTAGTGTAGAGAAAATGGACATTTTGTTTCTCCATCGCTAGACCGTTTTAGGGAATTCTCTTGGTAAATTATTTGATTATTTCCGGTTGTTTTTTTTACCACTTTCAGCTAAATATTCTTTAATTAAAAGCATATTTTCTAAATAATCTTATCATCCCCTTATTCCATCGAGGCTTGCATATAATAAGCATTACGTTCAAGATACTGCCATATTAAAGGACTCTCTATGACTATGGAATTCCCTTTGTAAAATATTTATTTGCCATTTTGTTTTTTGTATTTTGTTTCACCACTTTCAGCTAAATACTCTTAATATAGAAGCGTATTTTCTCAATAATAATTTTGTTTACAAACAACGTAAGATTTCCCTAAATAATATATTTTCTCCGTAAAGAACGTATTATTTATCGAAACAATACATTGTTTACGTAAATAAATCATAATATAGGCAAATGAGGCATTGTTGCTAAATAAGGAATTATTTACCTATATCATGCATTATTTAATAGACTGTTTGAAATAATGTATTATTTAGAAATGTTTATAAATAATGATTTGTTTCCCTATATAATGCATTATTTAGCAGAATTTGCTAAATAATGTATTATTTAGAAAATGTTGCTAAATAATGTATTATTTAGAAGATGTTGCTAAATAATGCAGGGCCGGACCTGCCCTAGAGGCCCGAGGGGCCCGGGCCCCTACCCTTTTTGGAAATTTACATGCTCAGATTGCACCAGATTGCAACATTTTTTCTCCCTTTTCAAAAAATTTTCCGGGGGAGCATGCCCTCGGACCCCCTAGCAAACTAGGCGCTTCGCGCCGTCGGCTCGGCGCTTCGCGCCTTCACTACTACCCTAAAATAAATTTGGGCCCCTACCCCTGAAAAACTTAGGTCCGGCCCTGTAATGTATTATTTAGAAGATGTTGCGAAACAGTGCATTATTTACGTAATCAATTCATTGTTTAGGGATTGCAATTTTCAGTATTAAGGGGATTCCAGGGTTCGACTGAAAACTTGGTTTATATAGTTTCACTGCTTTCTATCAATCCCGACAATGCAGAAATAATTATGGATCCCTCTTTTCCGAAGCCAATACCGTTGCAGTTTCGTCTATTTTCACTGATGCGAATAGATAAAAAATGGAGTGAAATAAAGCAGTTGCCTCATTTTAAATCGAAAAACAGCGTACAATCACGATTTTGCAATTTTCTTCACCACATAACCTCACCGTAATACAGCATCTGCGGATCCTCTAAATAATGAAAACTGCCGTCCCTGAACAATAAAATGTTCACGTAATTAATGCATTGTTTAGCAACATCTTCTAACTTATATATTATTTAGCATATTCCGCTAAATAATGCTTTTATATAGGCAAGCAAATCATTATTTAGAAACATTTCTAAATAATACATTATTTAATACAAACTGCTAAATAATGCCTTATATAGGTAAATAATTCCTTATTTAGCAACAATGCCTTATTTACCTTTATCTTGATTTATTCACCTGAACAATATATTGTTTAGGTAAATAATAAGTTATTTACAGAGAAAGTATATTATTTAAGAGAAAATCTTACATTGTTTGTAAACAAATGATGTTTTAGAAAATATGCTTCTACATTAAGATTATTTAGATTAAAGTGATGAAAATAAATATATTACAAAGGGAATTCCAGACCTCTGTGTGTGTGTGTGGGGGGGGGGGGGGAATGGGGAGTGGAGGGGGAGTGGGGTAGGGTGGACAGCGTAGATCTTGCCAGGACAGTGAGCTTACAAACTTTACACCCAAGATACCGAGTATCGTGTTCTCAATGAGGTCGTGCAGAACTCATTGTTAGAAAAAAAAAATGGACTTGAACTGTGCCACCGTACCTCACAGTAATCAATAAATAGGCCTGATTATGTACACCTCAAATGATAAATAGGCCTGAATATGTACACCTCAAATGATAAATAGGCCTGATTATGTACACCTCAAATAATAAATAGGCCTGATTATGTACACCTCAAATGATAAATAGGCCTGATTATGTACACCTTAAATGATAAATAGGCCTGATTATGTACACCTCAAATGATAAATAGGCCTGATTATGTACACCACAAATGATAAATAGGCCTGATTATGTACACCTCAAATGATAAATAGGCCTGATTATGTACACCTCAAATGATAAATGGGCCTGATTATGTACACCTCAAATGATAAATAGGCCTGATTATGTACACCTCAAATAATATATAGGCCTGATTATGTACACCTCAAATGATAAATAGGCCTAAATATATACACCTCAAATAATAAATGCACGCAAGCGCACACAAACACACTTTGAATATATTTAAAGGCTATAAGGAGTAAGTATTACAAAAATGTTAAATGCGTTTGCAACGACACGTTTTCTTTTATATATTTCCTGTTTAAATACAATGATTTAACAGGCCTCTTGCCTAACAGTGTACCATCAGAAGGCAGAATTAGTTTCGATAGTTGCATTATTTTAGCAAAACGTTTGTCGGTTCTTCTGTTGGTTCATTTCTCTGATAAGCATTAGTATATTTTACTTAATGATGTGTCGGTAATATTATTTATTGTACTGGTTCTGATTTAATTTTGGTTTGTTATTATTATTATTATTATTATTATTATTATTATTATTATTATTATTATTATTATTATTATTATTATTAATTAGATTTTTTGTTTTAACATCTTTATTGTCTTATCATTTTGATGGAAAAGGACATTAAAACAACTGAACTGAAATTACACACTTTATACACAGACTGTGTGGACATTCCCACATACCAATGTTTTGTTCCATGGCAAGCAGTCACGATCATACGGGTCCGATGCATAGTTATCTAGGTCTAAGATCAACGGCAGTATCACAGCTTCCGCCTTTCTTCAGCCATTTGCTGCACGGAAATGACGTCACATCCCCGGTGACGACGTTTGTGACGTCCACACGTTCTAGAAACCATGCGGAGAAGGGCCAACTGTTGTCGTGCTCTATGCGAAGGCCTGTCAGTTTGCCTACAAAGAATTAAATGTAAAATCTAATAATAATAAAAAAGAAAGAAAGAAAGAAAGAAGTAGCATCATGACTCAGATTGCTCAACATCCGAACATTGATCTGTCTGTGAGAACTAGGCAGTACTGTTAACTGCGTTTATCAGTCTCCTGGGTCTGTCATTGCAAAGTTTGTGGATTGGGGAATGACAAATAGAGTTGGGAGTTGTATTGTACATCCAATTCCCCCTTGTATTTGGGAGAGAGAGGGTTGAAGGTAGGGGTGGTGTGTAAGGGGGAAGGGGAGGAGGAAGGCTCTGCGCTTTAGCTGAGAAATAGACTAGAATTTGACCTAATTCTTCTTCCATCGCACGCACGCCTGTCTCCTCCATTAACGGTCCCACAGGTTGTGCTCAGTTGTCTGGGTGTGAATGAGTACGCCAGCAAGTGGGCACATCGAGCGGCTTGAGTTAGATCCTGTATCGGCCAGCTCCTTGAACAGCTCTTGAGCTGGACAACCTCTTTTATAACAGCCAAATACATACAGTAGAGATAGCAATAATGGGCGAAGAGCCCCAAAGCTCATAGAGTTACTAAAGGAGGCCTTTTATTGCAATATAATGGCTGTTTTATGAGCTTTTTAAAAAGCGCTCCAAAGCACTCTGGAAATCCGCAATTTGCTAAATATAATATATATTCGCAGTCTTGCGTCTTTGGTTAAAACAAAAAAAATTACAACATTTCTACATTATGGTTGTATAACATTACACATTAATATCTGCTGGAATGATCTTTTGTTTAACAAGATAGTCCCGAGTAAATAACGATAATGAAAAGATACCAACCAGTTTACCAGCATCTGAAAGATCCATTTTTCCTAATTCAATAGGTTTCATTTTTAAAAGAGATTTTGCAATCATAGCATAAGCTGTATTTAAGCCCACTAAGACAACACTATGGTATCCAAGATTAACAATTGTTTGTTCATATGGTACACTCATTTTTATATATAATAAAAAAATAATAATAAATTATTACTGCATTGAAAACACATCTAATGATGGCTTCAATGATGGAGATAATTCAATTTCTTTTTCTACAAGTGGTTTTGGGGGTTTCTGTTTATTTTTTCCTTGGCGGTATTTATATATTATGTACCCACTTGCACCCACTACACCGGCTATACATAAATAATATATGTTATTTGAAGATTGTACTGGTTGTATTGGTTGTATTGGTTCTTCTTTATTTGTTGTTAATGTTTGTTGCATTATTGTTTCTTCTTTTGGTGATTCCTTTTTTGTTAATATGTTTGCTTTTGTTTGTTTGTTCCATCTATGTAACTTGTTAAATTCTGCTAACTTCTTTCCAGCCGCAATTCTTCCTAGGCTCTTTTGTTTAGTGACTGTCACTGGGTTCTGTTGATTCTCTGAATTCTTCACCTCCGTCTCCTTCTCCATCTCCGGATTGGAAGAGTCCATTTTTAATAGCAGAGAAATTTATGTGTTGAAAAGTAATTAGCCCGGCTGAAAATGGGGTCAACAAGCTTCCAAACTTATAATACAAATTTCTTGATGCCTCACTAATCCCATTAACAATAACTGGATCTTTAATCAAATCATCAAATAAATCATTCTCACAATCTAAAGTAACAAAGGTCGACACAGCTTTGGTATATAACTTCACAATCGAACGCCCTAAACTTTTAACCATTAAAGCGCCGAGAACTTTATCATATTTATTATGTAATATAATGATGTCTTCTGGCCTCAGTCTTTGCACTTGTTCAGGTGTTAAGTCAACACCGAGATAATACTTTGACTTTCCGGAAGCTACTAATGCAACCAGCCTGTCTCTTTTCTCATTGTCAACACCTGTAACTGTAACATTAATAGCTTCTTGCGTTAACAAGTCATCACAATTCATTTTAAATACAAATAAAATAAAAAAAATAAATTAAAAAATGGCTGGTGCTGCAATGGTGCTTGGTTCTGCTGCTGTAAATGCCTTAGCCTTTTCAGGATCAAATTATTTGTTTTCAAAACTGGACAGTAAAGAAGAATCAAAACGGCATAACTTAGCAATGGAAAAATTACAACAAGATCAGGCCGAATACGAGAAAAACAGACTAATGCAGCTTGATTTTGTTAATAAAAGATTGAAAGAAGAAGGCCATGCAGATAAAACATTCGAAGACGTTGATGAAGCTTTGCACCAATATTATTTATTAACTGGCACAACACTACCTTCATTAAAGCAGCCAGTGTTATCTGATTACTACACACCTAACATTGCATCTACAATGTCAGAGACCGGAGAATTAATTTTAATTGTGTTTGGAATAACAGTAGTTTATTACCTCGTTAAACAAAAATATAAATCTAAATAAAATATGACTTCGCGTTTGTCTAGATTATATTATTCTCAATCCGGATATTGGAAAGGGATGACGGCAGTAAATAAACTAGTAGAAAAGACTGGCTTGTCAGCAAATGTAGTTAAACAATGGTTATCGAAGCAAGCTGTATGGCAAATCTATCTTCCACCCCCGAAGAAAATAATAAGACCAAAATTTGAAAACTCCAGACCAAATGACACGCATCAAATAGATTTGTTATATCTTCCCCATGACAAAATATATAGAAAGAAATACAGGTATGCCCTTACTGTTATTGATATAGCTACCAGGTTTAAAGACGCTCATGCTCTTAGGACTAAAAATTCAGCTGAGGTCGCTCAAGCCTTAAATGCGATTTATTCAAGAGGGCCTCTAAGGTTCCCTAGACTTATTCAATGCGATGAAGGGTCTGAATTCAAAGGAGCTGTTAACCAGCTTTTGTTAAAACATAATGTAACTGTTAGAAGAGGAGTTGTTGGATTGCACAGATCACAGGGTATTGTAGAAAACTTTAATCGGCAACTGGCAGAAAGATTATTCACTTATCAGTATTCAAAGGAACTCTTTACTGAAACCACTAATACAGAATGGGTTATTAGGCTGCCTCGAGTTTTAAGGGAAATGAATTCAGAACCAACCAGAGTTACAGGATTAAAACCAGTTGAGGCTATTAAAAAGAAACAGATTGTTGTTACCGTTTCAAAGCCTGGTCAGCCGGATCTAACTTTGATGAACAAAACTGTTAGATACCTTTATCAGCCTGGAGAAGTTGCTAATGACACTAGAAGACGAGCTACAGACCCAATTTGGTCATTAAGCGTTTATGAAGTTGACAGAGCATTATCTACTGATCCGCCCGTATATTATTTAAGACCGAGAAGCGATCGTAGAACACCACAAAGAAACTTTGTAAAAGAAGAACTTCAGATTGTTCCACCAGACACAGAACCATTAAGATTTCCTAATTAAGAAAATAAAAAAGACTAAAAATGACGGACACAGAAAGGTTCTGTAAGGATTTAGAAATGCTTTTTGATTCTCCCCACTTTCATATGTTAGAAGATGAACGCTGGAAAATCTTTTTTGAATGCAGACTATATGATCCAGATATTTATAATGATTTTTCTTACCCCTTCACTGGACAATATGAAATAAATGAAGATTACAAAGTTAAATGCAAAAGTGACTTCTCAATAGTCTTTCATAAACTTACAAAAGAAGAATACAACAAAAGTGACTTGTACCCAAAATCATATTACTTTAAATATTTTTGGTTACATTTTATTAAACAAGTTCGCAAACTAAATCCTCATGTAGTCAAACAAACTGTTTGTGATTGTGGACCCGACTGCGAATGTGATCATGACTGTGAGCATGATTGTTATTGTCTTTGCAAATGTGATGGCTTTTCATATTAAAGTTAGGGTTAGTTGTTTTTTTAATTCAATTTATTCAGTTTAAAGTTGTTTAAAAATACTATTTAAAGTTTTGTTATAAGAAACTTTGTAAAAGAAGAACTTCAGATTGTTCCACCAGACACAGAGCCATTAAGATAAATGAACTATAATCATCACCACTATTACTTACCTTCAACCTTTTTTTTTTGACTTAGTGACTTACATCTAACTTAATTAAGTCGACTTTTAAAAAAACTTATAACTTACAATAATTAAATTATAAAAGAACTTACTTACTTACATAAGTATTTTATAGCCAGTTGGTTGGTCAGTTTTTAATAATAATTTTAAGTGCTTGCCTTTTTTAGCTGTTCTTTTAATTTAGTTCTTTCCTCTTTTGATTCAATTACGTCATTTTCTTTTAAACAGTTATCAAAGCTGTCTCGATCTTTGCAATAAAACAGGCACACGAATTTTACTTGTTCTCTAAAATCCTTTAATATTGAATTAAATTTCTGCGTGATTAACCAGACACTAATTTTCACATGGCGTCCACTGAAAGCCAGCTTGCTCAATATGTTCCGTTTTAATACAATATCTTTTTCTGCACTGCAATCATCGATTAAGAATAACGTATTACCCTCATTCTCAAACAGGTTATAAAAATACGTTAAATACTCATTGAGCTTGCCATTGGTATTTACAACAAAGATATTTTCATCTGTCCAGACATACTTACGATCTAAGTAGGTTTTATTATATTGAATAGTTGGGCAAAAAATTACTATATAATCAAAGTGGCCTGCGTAATATTTTTCTAACAAATCCAGAACAAAGACAGTCTTTCCGCATGACGTCATGCCAACGATCATTCCACAATGAGGATCACGTGGTAACAAGGACGCCATTTTTTAATATACTAAATCTTTTAATCTTCCATTTTCAATGTTTAGCTGAGCGTCCATAATTATATACATGTATACTGTAACTGATTCTGACCTAGCACTTGCTTCCCTATGCAATTCAATTGTTATACCATCTGTTCCGTTTTCAATTCTTCTTCCAGATCCATGAAGTTCATTGGTGGGTATGGTTCGAAAGTCTAACCACAATGCAAATTTATTCACCAGATAATCTTGCAGTCGTGTGTCATGCAAATGAAGATCCTTAGAAATCAAATCCACAGTGTCAGTCCGCAATCTACCTCCACCCAAGATTTTCCTAATCTCATCAAACTGTTGAAACCCCATCATTCCATTAGCGAATAATTGATTAGGTTTACCTTCAATCACAACAGACGCTTTTGAAATATTAGGATTGATAAAATTCTCGCTGTCACGATTGTAATTAGATTCTTTCACAAACAACAACAGTACACCTTTAAAACTTCGAGCAGGTGAATTTATGTTGATGGTCCATAGTGCATCTAATAAATCTTTATTAAACTGTCTGTAGCGAACGATCCTATCATAATAAATTGCTAGTTTGTCATATTGTCCCCTGATCATCCTACTGAGTTCAGCGTGAGTGACCACTTCATATTCAAGCGTGATGTCTGTAATTGTATACCTAGCATCATTGTCAGAGCTAATTACTACTTGAGAATAATCATTGAAAATAATTTCATAAGAAAGCCTGTCGTTAAATGAACCTTGATGAAATGGCAGATGACTGTGTAGCAGTTCAAAATCGAGTGGAAAATAAAACCTGTTTTTGTATACAGCAGCTAATGCATTTTCACCTTTGTTAGAAACGACAGCATCGCCAGCTTTGATTCGAAGTTTTGCCACATTGGCGGCTTGAAACCCCTGACCAACTAAATCTTCCCTTTCATATTTACTCAGCCACAGATCTGTGTAACAAAACAAAACACCGGCGTCATCGATACTTTGGATTTCTCGCCCATCAAGTTTAATAACCATTCTTTTAATTATAGCTCTACCTAGATTGTTGACTATGGTTCTGTTAGGATCGTCGTCAGAATTCAGACTAATTTTAAATCCTAGTTTAGGACTGCCTGGAACTATTACATCATCAGGACCTAAATTTGGAAATCTTATGGTTAGTAGCTGATTAGGCTCTATGCTGCTTGGATTGTTTGTAATAATTATTGTGCTTTTCTCACCTTTGATGCCTAAAGGCGTCCTCAATCGCCGTGTAGGGTCTAACAAGTTTCCGTAGCTTTGCATTTTTAGTGTGATTAAAAAAAAATTATATTTAAAATGGCAACAGGTGGTGAAGCTCTTGATGAAGTGTTTAAACCAAATGAGCCTAATGAAGACCTCGACGTTGACACAACCAGCAGACTTCTTTCTATGGTAGGAGACGACATGAGCCAAACAAGGCTAAGTATAGGAGAAGAATTACGTCAAGTAACTGAAACCCAAAAAGCCAGAAAAATCAATAAATTTTACAATTACATCGGGCGCGAGTTACCTGATTATGTTAGTCCCAGCGACTTCGAACTAGACAAAAATAATCACTTGTTTATAAACACTATTGTATCCGGTAAAAAAGTGAGAGTACAGTTAACTATGTTAAAGAATCCTGATAAATTTTATGCGTGGTCTACTTTGAAAACTAAACTCCCAGTGACTGTAATACGATCATTGGGGCTTTCCGATAATAGAGTGCCAGCGTTGCATCGCCAAGCAGTAGCTTCACTTCAACGAATAGATGCATCGTTACCAAATTCAGAAATAGAACTACAAGACTTAACTGACTTAACTGACTTAACTAGTTCTGCGTTACAAGTCAATACAGAATTAACAACCTTAAAAACCTTACAAACAAATGAGGACACCAATATTGATCAGGTTATGGAAACTATCAATGACACGCCATTATTGCCACTGCGTGAACTTCAAGGCTTAGATAAAGCTTTACAATCTGTGAGAGGGGAGACAATGATGAATTTGGCCAAGCTCGGTGAGCTCGACAAACATATAGAAAAACAAAAAAATAAACTAGCAGAAGCTGATGACGCGAACTTAAGCATTGAGGTAAAACAGATGATTCAAAAAAGGCTCGCAGACCTTTACACAGAACGTGCGGCGAGGCTAGAAGCCTTATCCATAAACAGAGAAAAATTAATAACTAATTTCGCCAGGATAAAAGAAACGGTGCATAAAATTTTACACGAAGACACTACACTTGCAGAAAGAATTCAAACACTGTTCAGAGAGCAAGGTGTTACAATATTTAGCATTCTTACAGCTGTTGGGATGACAATAAGCACACTAGTCTTAGCACTGACTAGAACCGTAGGCATTGGTGGCGGACCTGGCGGACCTGGCGGATCTGGTGGACCTGGTGGTAGTCCGGTTAAAGAATGGATTAAGAGAACATTACAAAGCATAGCTAACTTATTGAAACGCTTAGGTGACAAACTTGTAGACGCACTTCCAGGAATATTAGGTTCTGTATTTTCATGGATATTTAATACTGCTTCTAAAGTTGTGGTTTGGGCGTCTGAGCATCTGTGGTCTTTGTTTATAGTAATATTACTCTGGTTACTTAAAATAGTAAATCCCTATTAACCCAGCAAACAATAAACCCCCTGTAAGTGCTAGACGCGAAACCCCATGATCAATTACTGGCAGGCCTTGCAGTTCCGGCAAGCTTGGTAGGCTTGGCAGGCTCGGAAGTGGTGGTGAACTTAAAGGTTCATTATTAGGCCTAGCAGTAAATACCGTATTCGCTGTATTTACTGTATTCACTGTATTCACTGTGT
Organism: Oncomelania hupensis; assembly: GCA_036898135.1. Lineage (NCBI taxonomy): Eukaryota > Metazoa > Mollusca > Gastropoda > Littorinimorpha > Pomatiopsidae > Oncomelania > Oncomelania hupensis. The sequence continues at coordinate 1,440,809 of CM072517.1, forward strand.
TCACTGCATTCAATGTAGGATTGTAGCCTATATGAAACTGAGGGTCGGCAATCACTATATTGTTGTTGTAGTTTGATATAGTTCCTATCCTAAGCTGAAGGTCTGAAGGCAACATATACAGTCCTAAACCTATTACGTAATCTACTTTCGATCTAGCATACTTTAAAGTGTCCTGATATCTTTTAATACTCGCGGGCAAATCTACTGCCGAATTAATAGAATCTTCAATGTTGGCTAGAAACTGCTTTTGTGCATCGAAGCTAGTTCCCTCCCCAATGATATTACTTCGTGTTTCTGCTTGAGACCCCAGAATGCACCACGCGTACGTACGAATAGATTCATTCAGCCTTTCCACCCCACTTTGGGTAAATCCGTTTGATGTGTCTAATATAAAAGTGCTGTATGCTGCACTTTGTTTTTGTCTGATATACAGTAAAGGAACCTGGCTGTTTTGGTTAAATGATGTAAATCCAGGTACGTAAGGCCCCATGTATAAATTACCTACAGCGTATCTAAATAAAGTTCCCATTCCGTGATTGAGGTCTAGTTTTTGTCTGAAGTCTGTTTTAGTATCAATTCCGAATTCATTGCACAACCTTTGATACGCTTTCTTGTCAAAGCCGTTGTTAAAGGGATTAAAGTTTTTGTCAGTAGGTAACGGAGCCTGAAGTTCAGACAACACCCGCCTCACTTGATAATACAAATGGAACAGATAAATAGACTTCAACATAGGATCTGGGTGATTAAGGTGATGAACGTAAGAAACTCCGCAACCAGGTGTAGCGCATGACACGGCAAAATTAATTTGATTCTGAAAGAACTGCATACCCCCATTGTTTAGCCATTGGTTAGCTAAAAAGTCGCTCGTAATGTCTGGGTTGAGGTAATGATTAAAAATATTATGGGGGATAGTTTCGAAATGGACGTTGGCTGCCACAGCTATTGTCAGCTTGGTTAGGTCGACTGCTTTTTCGTAATAATAAGGCCCTGTAGTATACTTTGCAGCTTTGTTATATTTATAAGGCGCATACATTTTTATTATATTAAAAAATATGTTTGTAACTTTCGAATTCGTAAAATCAGGTGTGCCCATTGAACTTCAGCATCCTATTGACAACAAAAACAGGGACCTTAACGTAATCCTTCACGAAATATTCTACACGGTTAAATGGTTAAATATTAGTCATGATCTAAACAACAACTGGATAATGATTAATAAAAAAAGGCACCGTATTCCAGGCGGCTATTATGACTTCTGCAGACTTACTGAAGAACTCTTTAAACCTCATTCGATTGAAGCAAAAATGAACCCTGCAAACTTGATAGTAACTTTAACTTTCAGTAAAACCCAGCATAAAGACATTACCAGTGTCACACTTGCGCCAAAGCTGGCAGAAATATTAGGTTTCACTAGCCACGAATTATCTTTATCTGTTGACGCCAGCACTAGCGCCAGCACCGCCAGCAGTACTATGAAATTTATTGGAACAAAACCTATGAATTTGTTAATTAATAATAGATTGTTTGTGTACCTTCATCAACTGAAGACATCGGAAAACTTAGTAAACGGAACTCCTAGTACATTGCTAAGGATAATCTCAACTCAGAGAGAATCTTACTGCGATCCAGTTTCATTGAAATTTCTGCCTCAAAAACGCCACTTAAGTCAGGACTATCATACTAGTTTCTGCTTCAAAATAACTAACCAAAACAACGAAATTGTAGACTTTGAAGATCTTACAATTATTCTTGAGATAAAATAAAGTTTAATTTTAAAATACAATGTCAATCGGCCCTCAAATTCCAGTAACCTGTCCTACCATTGAACTGAAAGACTTAGCAGACACAATTGACTTTGATGCGAATGCTATTGTTGGGTCTATTTACGGTTTCGAATTTACACAAAATGGATATTATAAACGAGCGCTAGTGCCTGTAGTGCCGGCAGTACCTGAAGCAGTGCCGCCGTCAGTACCGCCAGAAAAACCATCTATCGATCAGCTAAAGGATTTTAATGCCGGTAAAGTAGATCCCGATTTTAAGTATGCTATTACTAAACGAGAAAATATCTGGTCTTTAACACCTGTAGACACGGAATTAGATTGGCTTATTAAATTCAAGTGCGAAAGCCCTTACACTTTTATGGGACCAGACAATAAATTTAAGAAAATTATTAACGCCGGGCCTATGTTAGTTAGTCTAGTGCCGGATGAAAACAACCGAGAAAACATAGAAGTCAAAGCCTACAAAAAAAGCAGCTATGTTTTACATAAGCGTGAAACCGCAGGGAAAAATGTCAGAGTTGTTCTGCAGCCTCCTTTACAGATAGGTAGTGCAGCCATGATAGCATTGGACATAATTGCTCACAGGCCTACGCAGAGAAATGTTAATGTAATTCCGCAAGTGTCTCTAAGTTGGGCTGATTTAGATGAGAATCCCAGACGAATTACAGTATTTATGAAGAAAAGGGAAAGCGAAGATCAGTATTCCGTATTTACTTCATCACCCAAGATAACTTTTGTCCCTGTTCCAAATCCTATTGACAGAATAGCGCAAATTAGCCTAGACAACGTAGATCTGTTAGCATTTTATTTCAGCGATCAGATATTTTCTGATAGTCAAATAGAATATTTTGCTAATAAACTAAAATCTATTGTTAACCCTTTTTTTTAACACTAAAAATATGACGACAAAATTGTATCCTGCTATAGTAGAAGCAGTAGTGGATGAACAACCAATGCAACCCAGTGCTCCAACGTTAGACTTAAGTAATGTTCAAAACGTTCAGGTTGGAAGAAATAAGAAAAGTTAGGACTCAAATTGAATCAGATATCCAAAAGTACTCTAGATGCAGACGAAGGTATTCCGGCGCTTATAGCGGAATAAATTACGTGTCTACTGGTCTAAATGTTATTAATGCAGCGGAAGCTGCTGTCAGCGTGGGATTATTGGTGACTGGAATCGGTTATACCAATTAGTATTGGATTAGGAGTGGGCTGCCGGATTATCTTCAGTGATGTCAGTTTTACTTGGCGTAATTAATACTAAAGTATCTAAGAAATTAGAAAAACACGACCTCATTTCTAGCCTGGCGATAGCTAAACTTACTAGCATGAACTTAATAATTTCTAAAGCTCTAGAAGACACTCAGATTACAGACCAAGAGTTTGTAATTATCCAGCGAGATTTTGAAGAATATAAAAAAGTTGAAGCACGACATACAATCTAAATCTAGGTCTGCACCTGTTAATGTTGAAGAAATTAAAAAAAATTAATAGAGGAAGGGAGACTACTGGGACGGAAGGAGCAGCTAGATGCTTTGAAGAAAAAGCTTGGCGCTTCAGAATAAATACAGTTAACATTTACTCAAGCCTTCCAGGACTTCCTCCTTACTCATAGTCGCAGTCGTAGTCGTAGTCGCAGTTTCTACCTGTAATTTATAGTGGCCTAGAGCGTATGCGAACTCCTTTGTTACTCTTATTCTCTTTGTGTCATTAGCGCATAATGTTTTTTTGGTCGTCACAGCAGTGGACACTATATGGTTTTTAGACTTTATAGTTGTGTTAGGGTATGGTTTAACTTCTTTCCATCTAAGGCTTCCAGGTAGTTTTCGTGCCTGATATCTCTGTTTTTTATTGCAGCTTTTTGAATGCCTTTTGCTTTTGAAGATTCCCCAGATTCGTGTTTAATACTGTACTGCTTAGATCGCAGTCCTGCGTATTCTTCAATAAGTTTCCCGTTCATTTCATCTTTCATCAAACCGATTTTCTTTTGGTTTGCTTTGCTGTACAAAGGATGGGTATCAGGGTAGTCACTAGTATCGTAATGTTGTAGTTCCGATTCTAAGTCTTTATAAATGTCTTCAGTAGGGATGTCTAGTATAAGGGAGTCTGTGTCTGTGTATAAAACTCTGGCCTCCGGGTATTTAGGTTTAAAGTAATCGTAGTAAAATTCGAACATTAGTAATTTAGAAAGGTCGAGAATAGTCATCCCCATAAACACTGGTTTGTCTAGATTAACTTGTGTGGTTTTCATGGTAACTGCATACAGGGAGTCATGAAACTCTTTGTAACCAAGGTATTGAGGTTTAGATGTTAATGTAATTGCTTGATTGGGTGATGTAATTAGCCTGACGTCTTTTCGCTTGTATGGGTTCTCCATAGTTTTACCAAAACAGCTGTTATTCAGCAGCTTAAAGAAATCTTTTTCAAACGTAGATTGCGCTTGTTTTCTGAGCTCTGTGTTTTTATTGATGTACCCGGCCAAGACATTCGTTTGTTTAAAGAATAAAAGCTTGTGAATCGCTGTGCACTTCATGCCGTGTCTGATGTAGAACTGCAGGTTTCTGTAGTGGCAGACGTAATTAGATTTATTATAGAGGTTGGGAATAAGTTTAAGTTGCTTGTCTGTACCATGCAATCTTTCTGGTGCTAATGGGTAATCATTATGTAGGTCGTGTAAGGCATTGGGGTACTCTAGGTCAACTTCGACAATAAACCCTATAGTATGATCTTTAGGGTGATTTAAAATACTGTTTAACCAAGTAAAGTTTGCGGGGTTTGGATTAACAAGTAATTTGAAATCTGAAACCGGTAAAAGCTCACTCATTGCCCAGCCGTATAAATTGTTGGCGTCAAAGTACATTATATAATTAGATTTCTGCGAGGGGTCATAGTGCTTCAGGTATTTGTTGTTGGCTTTGCAATAATTATGAGCTGCCACGCTTATTCCTCCACGAATGCCCGACTCAATCATTGTCATCATTACCTGGTCAGTTATGAGATCGATTTTAGAACCAGTTTTAAGAAAGCATCCCAACTCATTCCTGGCGAAGAAATATAATGAGAAGGGTCGAGGGAGTAATGATGTAAACTCGTTTCTCTGTATTTTTCAAACACATCAGCCAACAAACAGACGTCGGCTTTTAAATATATGTCGTGGTAGTCACCGAGGTTTTTACAGCTGAGTGCATTCCAGACATTCTGGGCGTGTTCATAATCGGTAACACTTATGAAACTTTTATTGAGTGAAGAATAGAAGTTCTCTTTAGGTGGCAATTCTAGTTCTTCAAACACTTCCCAAGAATCCATGTATTCATAAGGATACATGCCTTTCCGAATAAGTGTAACGTCTGGAAAATATTTGCTAGTGATAGGATAGCTGGGTAAGTTCTTAGCTAGTGTTTCTAAACTGGAAGACAAATGTTGAAAGCTGTCGTAAAACTTTAATTTATTCAAAGTGAAAGTTTTATATTTTTCTTCTGTCTCGGCAATACATGACACTCTGTATGCTTTCGTCACTGCCTGCATGATTAAATGGGAGTCGTAATTTCGAAGATTGTGAATGAAAATAGGGAGAGAGAAATGTTTGATTCCATAGTCTAAGTTGCATTTCTGATGAGCTGCACCTCTAAATGCCCCTGTTATGTGACAATGATCTCTCACCCTTTGGGTCTTTGCGTCCTTCGGGTCAAACTCTTTATTACAAATGTGGCAATGTGTAGCTGCTTTAAAATTATGGGAGTCAGATTCAGTAAATATCATGGGCACCGGATTATCTAGCTGCAGTAAACACAATTTGTATATTTTGTTCATCTCATCTAAGAACTTCCGAGCTGCGTCAGGCCCTCTGTAAATTACCGGCTCTGTATGTTGTCCGTCGGCTCTAACAACTACATACCCGAAACTGCAGACTTCGTGAAGGTGTGTGAGGAATGAATTAGGCGTACAAAATCCTTGTGGGCCTTGGTATTTTAAAATCAATGATTCGAAGTCGGCATAAACTATATAAGGCTGCTTGAATTGTTTGTTGATGTTTTTAAAATATACTTGAGAACCCGGCTTTGGTAACACAAGGCGGGTTTGAATATCTGTCATACTTTTACATACCTTACTGTGCTTGTCAGCTACTTGGAGATTAGAGACTCTGGTTAAACAGCGTCTGCACAAGTATTGTTTGCCATGATGTTTTGAAGTGTGTCCTAATAATCTAGATATGTTTCGTATCAGAGTATAATGTTGCATGCTAGGATCTTGCGGGTCGGTTATTAGTAAAAGATCAACGTGGTGATTGAGGTCTGAAAACGATGGGGCATTAGGAGAGATTCGTAAAGGCATAAGTTTTGATTCAGGGTCCCAAACATATACATTGACTGTTATAGGAGAGTTTTGAGATTCAAATTTGTCAATGTCGTCAAGGCTAACAGGGAAATTAATGTCTTTAAGATTTAAGTTCGTTATTTTATCTTTGTATAGCGCCACCCTTTCGGGATGTTCTTTAGACTGAATAGGATATAATTTAGCCAGAACACACCACACAAAACATTTGTCGTCAGTGTTCTTAATATTCAATACAGCCTTCTTGTTAAGAATTTCTTTGGGAAGAGGGATGTAAGATTTTCCTTTGATTGGATTATACTTTGCAATGTTCAGTTCTAATGATTCTAAATTTCCTTCTGTCCACCCGGACCCTTTCAGAGTTGCACGCTCAATGCTGTCTTGTAACTGGTTGATCAAGATGTTGTTATAAGCATTGTCTAGGTCTGAAGATTTTAACACTTCAATTTGACTTGAAGAAATCCACACAGTCATCGTTTCATCAATACTGCCGGGTTTAATAAAAGTTATTTGAGCGTGAATGCGTATTTTAACAGGGGATTTGAAAGTAAAATTGTTAAGTACAAATTCGTAATTATTATAAACAGATTTAATAACATTTTGACTGTCGAAAATAGAGAGTTGTAAAGTTTGAAAGATGTCTTTAAACAAAGGAGATTGTGAAAGACTTTTTGTGTCCGTCATTTTTATACTGATAACAAAACTTTAAATTAAAAATGTATAATAGTTATTACCTCCCTTTAGGATCATCGTTATTGTTTAACGAGCATGTGTGAATGGGGGAGGGGTGGTGATGATGGGGATGGGTGAGGGGGAAAGTGGGTAATGGGGAGGGAGTGTGAGGGGATGGGTGATGGGGGAGGTGGGTGATGGGGAGGGAGTGAGGGGTGGTGGGTGAGAGGATGGGTATGAGGGGGTGGAGGGAGGGAAAAAGTTTCATGTTTGCTTGTTGCGTTTGAGTAATTGTTGTGAATGCAATTGGGATGGGGAGTGGAAGTGGGGAGTATAGTTCAATAGCGGAGTCGCACATTGGCAACCCCTTTGTTGTTGACGAGCGACAAGCGTGAACAAGTGTGAGTCATGCTGTGGAATCCTTGGCTAAAAATAAAAATCGCAACGCGTTCAGAAATGGCCTGGTTTTTGGCCATGCCCTTCTACAGTCTCGCCAGGTTTGGGTCTAGTAATCAATACGTTGATTCCTTTGTTTTTGCGGCCGTTTTTAACCTGTTTCACCCTGTTTTTTTACAGAATTTATTCTCAGCTCTGCCATTTTGCTCGAAATGCCTCATTTTCTGTCATAAACTGAATAATTTTTTTAGATTTGATTATGAGCTCTCTTAGTGGAATATTTAACCTGTGAAACTTAGGATAGCGACCAAAATAATGAGCCAAGTGGCGCAATTTCCCGGCATAGCTTTGAGAAATTTTTAGGTTTTGTTCTAGATAGTCACCCCACTTTAATGTACGTTGTGACTTTACAAAATAAAACGCCCTCTCTAACAACAACCCATAATATAATGAATCACTAACAAAAGCAGCCTGATCAGTGCTAAATTTGTCTGCCCTTTTGACAAGAATGGCAGTTATATCTTCATAGCCTAAAGTTTGATCTTGGGCTGCTTGAGAAATATCAGGCATTTCCGCAAGTAACGGAGCATTGGGTTCAATCAATTTATCTTCAAGAAATGTATCCATGCTTCCCACAGTAAGCGTATTAGACTCGGTGTTCAAAAATGCCAAACTTTCCTTTGGACGTTTGGGTTTTTCCAAATTCGGTTCTGTGGGCAATTTAGAAAAATATTCACTCATCTGGGCATAATAATTTTCGTATTTTTGTAAAATGATGAGTTCTTCTGCAGAAAAAGATCTCAAAGGTTGAGAGTCTTGCAACATATCTGATTCTTGACTCATAGTCATACCTGGCGAAACAGGTTGAACGCTTGACGACGCCATTTTAAAACACAGCACTATATTCCACAGAATGATCACAAAATTGTTCACTTCTTTCTTCCTTGACGCCCAGTCAGTTTTTAACAGATTATTTTCTTTTGATTCTGTAACAGTCGAGGTAACAGTTGAGTAACAGCTTTATGATTGCTGAAAGAAGAATTTCCTCAAACTGAGTATAAAACAGACAGTATACTGAAATGCGTCTTCACGGCAGCTAGCATTGAGCAGTAGTGAAGGTTTGGCCGGCTTTGCGCACGGTCGTTAGGGACTGTAAATAATAAACACGCCCTATGACGTATGCTAAACGGTAAACAGCGAATTATTTATTTAAAAACATATGCATGCGCGTTCGTATGCATGTGTGCGTGTGCATGTGTGTGTGTTTATGCATATGCATGCGTATGCAAACGTGATCGAGTGCATATGAGTGAGCGTGCATTCATGATTCTGTTCAGAAGTAATGAACAATTACAGTGCAGTTGGTTGCTAAGAGTCAATGACGTGGCAATAAACATGGGTCGTCTGCTATAATGGGTTTTTCCACAGCTTAAACCAAAAGTAAACCACAGGCAAAGGATTTGCGTTATATAGCTAATAACAGGTAAAGAATTCTGCAGTTGTATAAAAAAAGGAATTTTAATTTAAATTTCATTCAAACTTAAAGACGCAATAAATACGCATATATAAAAATAAAAATTATTAGCAAATGAGGGATTTACAGAGTATTTTGTCATGTATTTAATTGCTAACAAAACAGCCTTATATTGTAATAAAAAAGGCCTTTAGCAACTCTTTGTCGGTGAGCGCTCACTATTGCTATCTCTACAGTGCGTCAAGGCATTTGGCAGCGCGCGTGCTGGCGCAAATGCGTGCATACTCGTAAGACAAAGAGAGAGTTTAAAGCACTAATCATTCAGTCGCTCACTTACGCTTACCTAGCTGTTCGGTTTGGATGCTGAAGGTGTCTTTCTGATTGCGTTCAAACAGGTTTTCCCCCGATCTCTTTAGAGGCGTTTTCTCTGACCGCGCTTTGTCGCCACGGATAGTGACGTAAACGTTTGCGTCAGTTCCGGCACCCCTGACGTCTCCAGTCACCACGGTCACGAGGTACACACCCGCTGCGTGAGAAATCATCATCATCATCATCATCATCATCATCATCATCATCATCATCATCATCATCATCATCAGGGGCGGATCTTTCCATTGTTGAGGGGGTGTGCACAGCTAATGCGAAGTGGCGTAGCCACAAGCGCGAGCCTGCGAAGCAGGCAAGTGTAGTAGGGGGGTCCGGGGGCATGCCCTCCCCCCCCCACCCCCTGAAAAATTTGAAAATAATTGTTAAAATCTGTGCAATCTGGTGCATTTTGGACATTATTTTAAGGACTGATAATAGTAATGTTTTGTGCTAAAAGTCCTCTTTTAGTCCCCCCCCCCCCCCCCCCACACACACACACACACCCTTCTGCAAACTCTGATGATAAAATTTACAATAGCAGAACATCTTGCATAAAGGCTTATACAAAGACAGATACAGTTACTGCAAATATAACAAGAAATAGCCACTCACATCAGTTTTATTCAAAACTGACCTGATGCATGTACAAATTTGGTCACACACACACACAAAAAATCTAATTTGGAGGTACATGAAACTGTGTGGTGAGTAAGAATTAGTATTTTTTTCCTTTTCTTTCTTCTCCTTTTCTCCCTCCTTTTCGTTTCCTTTTTTTTTTTTTGACCGCCAGGGGGGTGTGCACGTGCACAAGTGGCACAAGAACAAGATCCGCCCCTGATCATCATCATCATCATCATCATCATCGTCGTCGTCGTCGTCGTCGTCATCGTCGTTGTGGTCATCATCATCATCATTATCGTCGACATCATCATCATCATTATCATCATCATCACCATCATCATCATTATCATCATCATCATCATCATAAATATCACCATCATCAACAAAACTTTCAGAATGTGTGCAGCTTTGTGACTGTTTCACATGCCTTCATCGTCGTCATCGTCGACGTCATCATCATCATCGTCGTCGACGTCATCCTCATAATCATCATCGTCGTCGACGTCATCATCATCATCATCATCATCATCATTAAAGACTTACCCACAGATGTGCTGGCCATGCAGGCAAGGTCACAGCCGGCTCCTAGCCATTTGTCACATGGAAACTCGTACTGGATCTGACTGACCGCGTCCATCACTTTAACCTCCACCACCTTCCAGCCCGACAGGCTACCTATATAGATGTATATAGATATGTTTAGCCTGCCTGTGCACAGGTAAAGAGATAGATAATCTGCCTGCGTACAAGTAAACAGCCAGCCAGATAGACGAATTAGATAGGCAGATAGACGAATAGTTCCTTTTCAAATGTGATTTTAGACAAAGCGACAAACCTACACCTATGAAGAAGTCATTCATGATACTCCATCGGATGAGAGTATAAACCGAGGTCTAGTCTGTGGACGCACGCATTCCATCGCATGGACTTTAAAGATCCTGACGCTCATGTCCTAGACGGGTGAGTGCCGGCTACACAACTACACCCAGCACGCACTAGGTCCCTTCTCCCCCATCCCGGGTCGCCCAGGATTGTTGCTCAGTGGTCTGTGGCGTCAGACGATGCCCCCAAAGGCTGAAAGTGGGCGACTTGAGTTAGATCCTGTATCGGCCAGCGCCTTGAGCAGCTCTTGGGCTAGAAAAGCGCTATATAACGACTACATTTTAAAAAAAAAGAAGTTTGGTTTAGATTTTTAGGCAAACTAAAGAACTGGTTTCTCTCAAACGACATCCATGTCACATAACGTTTTCCTAATACTACTTGTAAGCTTACCTTTCTTGTCGTGCCAGAGAATCACCTGCTTGATATCACCAAGGTTACGGATGTCCTTGAACCTGAAGACGTCAACGTGACCTCTCTCGAAAGGGTCATCAAAGGTCTCGGAGGTTTCAAGGTGAAGGACACCGGAATCTCCGTTGACACCGAAGAGTTGGATGTAGACATTGGCGTCAGTGCCAGCCAGCGGCATCTTTGACGTCTTGACGTGAATGACGTAAGTTTTTTCTGACGACAATCATACCGTCATTGACAGGTTACCTTCACCTTGATAGGATCTCTCTCTCTCTCTCTCTCTCTCTCTCTCTCTCTCTCTCTCTCTCTCTCTCTCTCTCTCTCTCTCTCTCTCTCTCTCTCTCTCTCTCCTTTCATATTCAATAGTCCTACCTACCCAGGTCTCTCTCTCTCTCTCTCTCTCTCTCTCTCTCTCTCTCTCTCTCTCTCTCTCTCTCTCTCTCTTTTCATATTCAATAGGCCTACCTACCCAGGTCAGGGATATATTATTAGATTATGATATCCCCGACGCCAACGACGACGACGACGAGTATGGCGGTAAGAAATGTCGATCATTTTCATGAATGTTTTTAATCACTAAACATACGTACTTGGGAATCGCAGAAATCCTGAGGCGATGACACGCAGACGACGTAGAAGCTTCTCTCGCTTTTTCAGCGTGTCGGTTCTGCATGACTGACTCCGTTGTCCGCTGTCTGCTGCCAATCTCAGACTAATGCCTGCCGCTGCAGCTCCCGCGTTGCTGGCGTTTCCTCTGAAACAGTGAATACATGAACATTGAAGTTTGACGTCCAGAACCACCATTGGCGAGACGGCAGTCACGGATAATCGTCCCATCAAAGAAGGGGCAGGGACCTAAAGCCCATGCCACACGAGCGTCAAATCTACTGGACTTGACGCGAATCGGAGCAATTTTCGACTTCGAAGTCGGAATTTCATTTTGACTTGAATCGCGCAGTGCCACACGAAAGTCGCACATCGAGTCAAACTTGAGGGTTATTGGTCTTGAAGTTTTGCTGTACGTGTGTTGTGATCACGTCATTCGTATTCTGCTTCTCATTGGCCAAAAGGTCCGAATCACACAATCGAGACTCGCGGAATTAGAACATGTTGAAAGTCGGCAATCTGAGCCAATTCAAAGAATCTGGATTCGCGATGCACAGAGTGCCACACGACAATCACGGGATTTTGTCGTGATTTCATTAATTGGATTCAAGATTTGACGCTCGTGTGGCATGACCATAACTCAACTGAACACACAAAGTGAAGGCACACAGTTGTGTACAGGGAATATTTGGCAGCTATAAGCATGATTTGATGGCTCTGGAAGAAAAGCTTTATTTATTATATTTCAGTCTGTTTTCTTTTGTTATTTGATTTGATTGGATTTGTTTAAGGTAAGGGAAGATTTGCTTGTAAATTATACTTATAATGCTATGAAATTCAGTGAAAAGAGGCGTTACGTCAAAATGGGACAGTTTACCGGCCTCAAAACATTGGCTGGAAGTTTTCTCACAATATCGCTTCAATCTATTTACCCGACGGTACTACCGTTGAGAGCGTGTAACAAACACGTTTCGTACACATTTGTGTAGGAAGATGTTATGACGTCACTGTGTTATTTACCATCGAAATGACAATTTAGTTTGTTAGCTCAGAGACGACATATCAGCCGTAGTGAACGGACGTATTCGTGGGTGCGCTAATGAAGCCTGTTTCTACTTAAAGCCATGGTCACACAGCCATTTACGGCTGAATCACGGCCAAAGCGCGTCCAAAATTTGTTACCCGTGGAGTGGACGTTGTTGTTCGCGTTGATGTCGAGGTTAAGACGAGCTACGGTCGAGGTATAGACGTGGCAGGACGCGGGGAGAAATCTGAACGGCATCGGACGCGGCAAAGATCTTGCCCCGTGCTTTGGACGGGGTATGGCCAGCCACCACGTCCAGCCACGTGTAAGCCTAAAAATAAATTTGCACATGTTCACGAGAGGGAAAAAGGCGACACTGCACGTGCCGAGGTCTAAGAAAATTACGGTATTTATATGCCGCAAATCAGAAGTGATACAGAAGTGATTAGGCAGTGATCAGGACGTCTTTCGAACGTGTTCGAGACGTCGTTAGGTAGTGCTATGTACGTGGAAAAATCCATTTGTCAGTGATAAGCCGCTAAACACACGCTATTTCCCGTGATTCCAACGCGGTACATGCGTCCAATGACCGTGCTCTGGCCGTGACTGAACGCTAAACTTTCGCGTCTTACCGCGTCTCCCCAAGTTTTAATCACTGCCGTAACACGGATTACCACGCGTGTTTCACGTGTGTTGCACGTCTTTACCGCGTGTGTTACCCGTGGTTGTGCGCGGGCTAAAATTTTGAGCAGTTCAAAACTTTTTGCCGCGTCCGATGCCGTTCAGATTTCTCCCCGCGTCCTGCCACGTCTATACCTCGACCGTAGCTCGTCTTAACCTCGACATCAACGCGAACAACAACGTCCACTCCACGGGTAACAAATTTTGGACGCGCTTTGGCCGTGATTCAGCCGTCCAAAGCACCGCCAAACCAAAATTGACCGAAAATTACCACGCACGACCACGTCCACCAGATTTTCCGAACTTTTTGTACGTGATTAAGACGTGGAGTGCTGTGTGACCATGGCTTAAGATAGCTGTATCTAAGAATACAGCGGGACCGGTACGGAGCGGAATCTCCCCCTGATGTGCGGCCGATGGGACTGTCCTCGTGACAACGTCTGAAGAGACTGGAAGTGGACACCATCGAAGCCGGTTCTCTCCTTCGTCAACCATCACTGTTGTAGACGTACAGCAACGGTGACGAAGAACTTCTCCAGACCTGGGCCAGGGGACCACCTGCAGTGTTCCCCAGGAGTAGCCTTGTTTCATAGCTTCGACCGAGAGACCAATAATCTCCGTTACGTCGTCGTAGGGTCTGTGAGTATTGTTATTAATACTTGACACTCATTATTCAAGTCAAGAACCTTCGAGAAGTCGTCGTTGTGAAATCAGTGACTGTGTCGACACTAATGTGAACAGTAGAGTCGAGTGACGTCTCGAAAGGAGACAACGACTTCTATAGAATCGATTGACTGTGAAAGCGCCAAATTGATAAACAGCCCATACGGCACTTACTGACTATCTGTGTGGACCTATTTATATGCTGAACAGATTTGTGTGGTTTCATGTAGTCCTATATGTAATTGACCTAATCTATCTGTGAATGATTTATTGTATATGTAATTGATTTAATGATTTGTGAATGACTTAATGTATATGTGAGTGAAAATAGTGAAACAGAGGGCAAAGAGAAATAACTGAGTATACTTTGTCCTTGTCTGTAAGCACGTGTGTGGTGGTGGATGAGAATTTAAAGTAAACAGAGATAGAGCATGCATCCTTAGACTGAGCGTCAGATAACCACACTCACACACTCATTCACTAGACTAAACATAGTTATATATATATAGAGAGAGATATTTAATTTAATACAACAAAAACCATCCGTTATAGAGCGGAACATTTCCAATTGTTGTTTATGATGATGTTGGACTTGAAGGCCTACCTGAGGGTATTGATGCCAAAGACGAGAGTTTTCCTGAGGGAGAAGCGGGGTTCTGGCGCCTGTTTGACAGGGCGACCCTCCAGCTCCATCGTCTGACGTCCCACCGCGTGGTTCACCATCGTCAGTATGTCCAGAATACTGTAGCTGCGGTATCATCATCATCATCATCATCATCATCATCATCATCATCATCATCATCATCATCATCATCATATCACCACCATCATCATCATCATCATCATCATCATCATCATCATCATCATCATCATCATCATCATCATCATCATCATCATATCACCACCACCATCATCAGCAGCAGCAGCAACAATCATCAGAAGCAACAGCAACAACATTTGTCATCATCATAGGCACCATCGTCATCATCATCACCATCATCAGCAGCAGCAGCGACAGCAACAGCAGCACCAGCAAAAAATCTTTATTAATACAACTGTTATCCTCAACATCATCGTTGTCATCATCCTCGTGTTCGTCGCAGTCATTATCAAGGGAGTGGGGCGGGGGTGCATATGATGAAAGTATGATTAGTGGGGTAGGGGGAAAGAGTAGGTCGAGAGAAGGGATATAACAAGTACAGCATCATCAGCAGCAGCAGCTACAGCAGCAGCAGCAGGACCACAAGCAGTAACAAGATCATCATCATCAAAAAATGTTTCCTCCTCTAGGGGGGTTGGGTACTGTAAAGAGGGTGATGGATACTACAAGTACAAACAAATAAAATTAGGCCTACGTTTCAGCGTATTTCCTTAGGAAAGAGCATAATTTGCGGATGAAGTAGGTGCCATTCTGAGGATCCCTGTAACTCTGGAACCCCGGACTGGTGGAATGACAAATTAGAAAGTCCGTCGTGTTAGGAACTAAGGCGTCCGTTGTCGCTTCGGGGCCGGCGTCCACTCGAACCGCAGGCCCAAACCCTGTAAAGGGAGGCAAGCAAATAGAAAATGTACAGTTTGTTGTTGCGTTATTGATTATCATACCAATTCCAGTCATTTTCTAAACCTAGGTCCGTAGACTATTGTCATTGCTGATCTCTGATTTCTTATCACAGTGAACAGAGCAATGCTTGATGGCTTGTCGCCTGACACTGCGTGAGCGCAATCAGCTCGCTCTAATAAGACATAAGAAGTCCTAAGACCGATCAAGTGCAGGACGACTGGTCTCTTCACTGTCAGACAACATCAGAGATTTCACTGACATCGTACCATTGCATTGAATACAACACACGCTGCTTCATGCAAATGCAATGCTGTTTACAAAATGTATCAGCAATTCTCAACAACGAGTTACTTTTCAACCATCTCTGGCCATCTGATAGCTTAGTAAAGGGAGACAATAACATTTTTATAAATCTCAAACCCACCGACCTTATTTTCTATGAATGCGATTACTTCCCTTTGCAACAGCTATCCTATCCTATCCCGTAACTCGGAGGTCGTTGGTGCACCACAGATGATCGTTTAACCAGCGCACTCCGTCTTTTTATGTCCTCAGCAACCTCATGGCTTCGCTCAGTGTCAAGACAGTCCATTCTCGAATGTAGTCTTCCCACCTCTTTTTCGGTCTCCCTCTTCATCTACCTCCTTGCACTGTGCCTTGTAACTTGCAAGGCCTGATGATCTGGTGACGTGGCCATACCATCGGAGTTTCCGTTTCTTCACCACTGTGAGCAGGTCATCGTGTTGTCCAATGGCTTGTGTGATGGTCTGTCGGACTTCGTCGTTGTTGATGTGCTGGATATAGGAAATGTCCAGAAGTCTTCTGTAGCACCTCATCTCCATGCTTTGTATTCTTCGTTGTAGATCTGCTGTGAGGGTCCATGTTTCAATAGTTGTTTGTGCGATCCTGGAGAGGACTTCCTGTCGGGACCGATTGTCTGATACAATGGCTTCTAAATATTTGAAGCTATGCACTGTGTTGAGGGATTGGCCTTGGACTTTGATGTCCGTTTGATGTCATTGGTGCTGTTGGTCATCATTTTGGTCTTCTCTGCACTTAAGTCCATTCCATAGGCTCTGGAGGTGGTGTCAAGCCTCTGTACCAGTTGTTCAAGTTCTTGTTCCTCTCCAGCCAATCCATTAATGTCATCCGCAAAACGAAGGTTGGAGATTGCTCTACCCCATATGCTGACTGTGCCTTCGTGATCTGAAGGCAGCTGCCATGATGCTCTCTAGGAAGATGTTGAAGAGTGTTGGAGAGAGTAGGCATCCGTGATGCACACGTACACCGATTGTTGTTCTGAACCAGTTTTCGATGGCGCTGTTATGGATGACTGCACTGGTAGCATTGTCATACAGGCTTTTGATGACTTCAATAATTTTAGGGCTGATGTTGTACACTCTCATGATTGCCCACAGAGCTGCATGCCAGACTCGGTCAAACGCCTTCTTAAAGTCTACGAACACATGATATAGATGTTGTCTTTGCAACAGAAATTTTACAAAAAAAAACAACAATAATAACAACAACAACAAAGATAGTTGCTATTCACCTTGCTGGGTATTATTCCCTGGCAAGCGGCGATGATGAAGATTTTGGGTTTGCCGCACAATGACGGACAGCTCTGAGGCGTCACGGAGTCCAACAGGTCGCTGATAGACACCAGCACGCTGTCACTGCCGTAAACCTTGCAACATAATGAACATGCTCATGTGCCTTTGGCACGTCCAGCATCACCAAACCTCTTTATTCCGTTTTAAAATCGTGTATATATTTATTTATTTATTTTATTAATGTATTTATTTTGAAATTTTATTTATTTTTATTTATTTTATTTTATCGTTCTTAAATAGCGATTTTCTCGATGAAAGCACAGGTAAATAGATACATGATCTAACTCAAGACGCCTATCTAACTCAAGACGCCATAGGCGCAGGTACATAGATACATGATCTAACTCAAGAAGCCATAGGCGCAGGTACATAGATACATGATCTAACTCAAAAAGCCATAGGCGAGGGTACATAGATATATGATCTAACTCAAGACGCCATAGGCGCAGGTACATAGGTACATGATCTAACTCAAGGCGCCATAGGCGCAGGTACACAGATACATGATCTAACTCAAGACGCCATAGGCGCAGGTACACAGATACATGATCTAACTCAAGACGCTATAGGCGCAGGTACATAGGTACATGATCTAACTCAAGACGCCATAGGCGCAGGTACATAGGTACATGATCTAACTCAAGACGCCATAGGCGCAGGTACATAGATACATGATCTAACTCAAGACGCCATAGACGCAGGTACATAGATACATGATTTAACTCAAGATGCTATAGGCGCAGGTACATGATCTAACTCAAGACGCCATAGGCGCAGGTACATAGATACATGATCTAACTCAAGACGCCATAGGCGCAGGTACGTAGATACATGATTTAACTCAAGACGCTATAGGCGCAGGTACATGATCTAACTCAAGACGCCATAGGCGCAGGTACATAGATACATGATCTAACTCAAGACGCCATAGGCGCAGGTACATGATCTAACTCAAGACGCCATAGGCGCAGGTACATAGATACATGATCTAACTCAAGACGCCATAGGCGCAGGTACATAGATACATGATCTAACTCAAGACGCCATAGGCGCAGGTACATAGATACATGATCTAACTCAAGACGCCATAGGCGCCGGTACATAGATACATGATTTAACTCAAGACGCTATAGGCGCAAGGTACATGATCTAACTCAAGACGCCATAGGCGCAGGTACATGATATAACTCAAGACGCCATAGGCGCAGGTACATGATCTAACTCAAGACGCCATAGGCGCAGGTACATGATCTAACTCAAGACGCCATAGGCGCAGGTACATAGATACATGATTTAACTCAAGACGCTATAGGCGCAGGTACATGATCTAACTCAAGACGCCATAGGCGCAGGTACATGATCTAACTCAAGACGCCATAGGCGCAGGTACATGATCTAACTCAAGACGCCATAGGCGCAGGTACATGATCTAACTCAAGACGCCATAGGCGCAGGTACATGATCTAACTCAAGACGCCATAGGCGCAGGTACATGATCTAACTGAAGACGCCATAGGCGCCCACTTGCTAGCTTAGACGCATCGCGTGGCGAACCAGACAACTGAGCACAGTCGTAGGCGATCGTATAATGATATGCTAAATTGATGCGTAATGTTTGTGTGCTTGATTGATTGTTTGTGGCGTGTGAGTTACCTTCATGTGCACACCGTGGGACAGGACGCAACACACGAAGCAGTCGTACCCAGAGTGATCGGTACGAGCTATGTCGTACATCGTGTGTCGCATGCCCGTACTGCTAGCGTTGTCGTAACTACGGACCGAAAATTGCAGACCCTCGAACGTTTCGGTCAGCAAATCTGACAGAAAAATAAAATGACGAGCACGTACGTTTTATGAACGATGCTGATTTATTCCCCACCTACATCCACCCACCACCCCCCCCCCTCTCCCATACACACACACAAATCCTATTTAGGATCTTCCGGAGTAGATAATATTGGCGCAACAATATTATAGCCGAATCTAATGTCTGGAAAAAAAAGTGTACATCAAAGTTGACAATATC
The DNA here is from genome assembly GCA_036898135.1 of Oncomelania hupensis. Classification (NCBI taxonomy): domain Eukaryota; kingdom Metazoa; phylum Mollusca; class Gastropoda; order Littorinimorpha; family Pomatiopsidae; genus Oncomelania; species Oncomelania hupensis. The sequence continues at coordinate 1,459,918 of CM072517.1, forward strand.
ACACTGCCTAATATGTCCATGATGCTACCCATTGTGTGTGGAATATTCATATGGGTTATAATGTCTATAATGCTGGTCACTGTGTCTGTAATGTCCATACGGCTCATATGTATATGATGATGGCCATTGTGTCTGGAATATCCATACGGATCATATGTCTATGATGCTGGTCCTTGTGTCTGTAATGTCCATACGGCTCATATGTCTATGATGCTGGTCATTGTGTCTGTAATGTCCATACGGATCATATGTCTATGATGCTGGTCATTGTGTCTGTAATGTCCATACGGATCATATGTCTATGATGCTGGTCCTTGTGTCTGTAATGTCCATATGGCTCATATGTCTATGATGCTGGCCATTGTGTCTGTAATGTCCATACGGCTCATATGTCATACCTTGGAAAAGAGAAGGTTACATGCAATATACCACAGTTGTTTGGAGCAGCTTCAGTCATTGATATTGGCTCGAAGGAAATCAAAACCTCTGTATTGAATTAATTAATTTATTTATTTATTACCTCTGTCGACGTTTGTTCCATCTCTGGTGGCCAGCTCCTTTGAAGTGAAACTTTCGTTGTTAAAGATGATGCACAGACCTGAATCACATAATCATCGTCATCATCATCATTATCATCACCATTATCATCATCATCATCATCATGGTTTCCTTGTTTTTGTTGTTTGTTGTTGTTGTTATTTTTCTTCTCCTCCTCCTCCTCCTCCTCCTCTTCTTCTTCTTCTTCTTCTTCTTCTTCTTCTTCTTCTTCTTCTTCTTCTTCTTCCTCTTCTTCTTCTTCTTCTTCTTCTTCTTCTTCTTCTTCTTCTTCTTCTTCTTCTTCTTCTCGTCTTTCTTCTTATTCTTCTTCTTCTTCAACACACTCTTTCTACCTGTTGTTCTCGCCTTCTTTGTCCTTGTCATCGTCAGCTTATCTCTCCTCCTCATCTAAGTTCTCTCAATTAAGTTGTCTTAATCTTAATCTTAATCACTTTAATCATCTTGGTGACGAAAAAAACGTTAATAAAACAGCCAACCACCGAACTAGGTTCTCATATCCCACGTAAGGTGACTGAGTAGGCTTACCTTTAGGGTTGTGATTCATGGCGTAGAACAGGTTTGCGTCATCTTCGTCACTGCTGTAATCTGACGTATGAACATCAAATACGTCATCATTGACGCCATCATCAACTGGCTCCATGATGCGTGTGTGCCCTGCAATAATAAACTAAATAATAAAGGACTAAATACATAATGAAATTAGGTCAAAAGTATCCTAAATAAAATAGTGAAATCAATCACACAACAAAACAAAACAATAAATCACAACAAATGATTCTATCTATCCTATCCCGTAACTCGAAGGTCGTTGGGGCACCACAGATGATCGCTTAACCAACGTACTCCATCTTTCTCTGTCCTCAGCAACCATCATGCCTTTGCTCAGTGTCAAGCCAGTCCATTCTCGAATGCTGTCCTCCCACCTTTTTTTGTCTCCCTCTTCTTCTGCCTCCTTGCACCGTGCCTTGCAGGATGATTTTTTGTGATGTCTGATGCTCTCTGGTGACGTGGCCATACCATCGGAGTTTCCCTTTCTTCACCGCTGTGAGCGTGTCATCGTGTTGTCCAATGGCTTGTGTGATGGTCTATTACCTCATATACATGCTTTGTATTCTTCTTTGTAGATCTGCTGTGATGGTCTATGTTTCGCAAGCGTATAGAAAGATGGAGATGACAAGGGAGCACAGCAGCCTTACTTTGGAATGTAGACAGATGGTCCTGTCTTTCCAAATGGGCTCCAACCTTGATGAGTGTCTTCACAAGTCATCAAACAATGCATTATATCATAGGCCTATATACATACATACATACATACATACATACATACATACATACATACATACATACATATATACATACACACATACATACATACATCTAAACATTTAGAAAATATCATAATACAATGTTATCATGGATGTATGTGTACGTTCGTTCGTGTTATGTGTGTGAGTGTATGTTTGTGCGTGTATGCGACCGCGTGTGTGTGCGTGTGTGTGTGTTTGTGTGTGTGTGTCCTAACAGAAAGGAAGAGAAGAGTGAATGAGAGAATTGATGACGTGAGCACAATCAACCTTGAATATTGCATGTGATGTCTTCACTTCTCTAAATACATATATATATATATATATATATATATATATATATATATATATATATATATATATATATATATATATATATATATATATATATATATATATATATACTACTCAAAATAATACAAGGGCCACTTGAACATATGGGTCTCTCTTTAAATCAGAAACACGAATTCAATTTATTAGTTCATCATATTTTATTGCAATCATTTCTGCATCAATAACAAAAAAGATTTGAGACATCAGTCGCTTAAAATTCGAGTAAATTAAATTTAACTGGACATACCCCTCATTTACAAAATCAAAACTTTAGAAACCAAAAATCTATAGAGTCAGTATCGGGTGTGGCCACCGTTTGCATTAATGCAGTCTTGTCGTCGTTGTCTCATGGACCGTATCAGGTTATGGAGGATGTTTCCTGGGATGGCCAACCACTCTTGCTGGAGAACTTGGGCCAGAACTTCAAGGTTAGCTCCTGGAGGGAGGTTTGCCCGTGTCTGTCGACCCAAGACATCCCACAGATGTTCTATGGGGTTCAAATCGGGTGATCGAGCCGGCCAATCCATCCTTATGACGTGCTGTTGCTGCAGGAAGTCATTGACGATACGCGCTCGGTGGGGTCTTGCATTATCGTCCTGTTTGTATGGCACCTTCCCCCATGGCCCGCAGAGCTGGGAGAACCCTAGGTTGTAGGATGTCATCCCTGTAGCCAATACCGTTTAAGTTGCCCTGAAAGACAAGGAGAACCGAGACTCGTCTGTAAAGAGCACCCTTGACCAATGTTGCCTAGTCCACATCAACTGACGCCGAGCCCAGGCCAAACGCGCTGCACGGTGAGCTGGGGTGAGCAAAGGCCGCACTGCTGGTCGTCTTGATCGCAGGTTTGCTTCGTGTAGACGGTTGCGAATTGTCTGGTCGCTGACGTTAACATTGCTGGCTGCGTGAAGCTGTCTTCTGATGGTGTTTCCTGTAGCGGACCTCATCTTCAGAGCTGACAGGGTGATGAAATGGTCTTGTCTTGCAGTGGTAACGCGGGGGCGTCCGGACGTTCTTGGTTCTTGGACGCTTCCAGTGTTGTTAAAGCGCTCCCGCAGCCTTTGGACAACGGAGTGGGACACTCCCAGCCGCCTGCCAACTTCTCTCACCCCCACCCCTTCCTGAAGCCATGCAATAGCTCTGCCTCTATCCGCATCAGTCAATCGTCGCCTTGGGGGCATGGTTAGAAAAGCAGCAAAAGCGCTGCCATTTATACCCAGCAAAAAGCGCCGATTGTTGAACAGAACTCACAAAATGCAAGCCTTTCGCGTGTAAATCACTTTTTAATGTTGAAAATTTTGCTTTATTAGCAAGACAACAGTAAATTAGGGTCATTTTTTGTGTGTAAAAATTGGGTTTGTTTTTCAACTCAGAAAGTTCAAAACTCACACATGTGATTACTTGTCAGAATAAGATTGTCTTGAATGTTACTGTACAGGATAAGTTTTGAAATAAGCAATATAAGCGATATTATTGATAGCAGCAAAAAATAATTAAACTAAATGAAATATGAGAGTGGCCCTTCAATTATTTTGAGTATATATTCATGCGGTGTATAGACAATAAAATCTTGAAATGTTTGTGGGTGTGGGTGGGTGTGTGTGTGTGTGTGTGTAGGTGTGTGGGCGTGTGTGTGTGTGTGTGTGTGTGTGCACCATAAAATGGCATGGAATTAGAAAAAAAATTTAACTCGAATTTTATTTTAGGTGTTTATCTCATGAAGTTTCTTAAGTAACTTATTTCCTATCCTATCCTATCCTATACTATCTTATCTTATCCTATCCTATCCTATCCCGTCACTCAAAGGTCGTTGGGGCACCACAGATGATCGTTTAACCAGCGTACTCCATCTTTCTCTGTTCTTAGCAACTTTCATTGCTTCGTTCAGTGACAAACCAGCCCAATCTCGAATGTTGTCCTCCCACCTCTTTTTTCTGTCGCCCTCTTCTTGGTCTCTTTGCGCCGTGCCTCGCAGGATGGTTTTGCCAGGCCTGATGCTCTGGTGACGTGGGCATACCATCGGAGTTCCCCTTTTCTTCACCACTGTGAGCGTGTCATCGTGTTGTCCAATGGCTCGTGTGATGGTCTGTCGGACTTCGTTGTTGGTGATGTGCGGGTATAGGAAATGCCAAGAAGTCTTCTGTAGCACCTCATCTCCATGCCTTGTATTCTTCGTAGTAACTTATTTAATATTTGTAATTATTGTGATTGTCGGACTGTGACACTATGGAGATTGTGATATTTGTATTGAGTAGTGGTAGTGTGTGTTAAAGGGATGCGTGCTTGAGGTACTCGTTTATGACAAACATTTTGGACTGTTTACATGTGATGCTCAGCTATGTTATATAATGTCAGTTTGATCATGTACATTGGAATGCGTGTGAGTGAGGAGTTTGGAGGGCGTTACAGTTGAACAGTGTTATGTGTGCATGCATTTTCACATTTTATACCTTATGGTTTTCAAGTCTCAATGTCTTTTAGTTATTTGAGCAATGTTTAGCGCCTGTCATGATTCCTTGTAAGATGTAACAAAGATTTATTCAATAGAATTGAATTGACTACTACTACTACTACTACTACTACTACTACTACTACTACTACTACTACTACTACTACTAGTAGTAGTAGTAGTACTACTGCTACTACCAGTACAGGATGCTATCTTGCGCTTTTTCTTCAATCTAATTCAAAGCGCGGCGATCTGAAGAGATCGCTATTACACAAGTCGGAATAGAAATCAATTTTTATTTTTGGAAAATTTCTAGATCGACTGCATCCAATATTATGACTGAAGGGATGGAGAAAACCGGAGTACCCGGAGAAAACCCCCGGTGTCCTGAAAAGTCTGGTACCTCCATCACGTCAGTTCGTCCCTCGCGGTGTCCTGAAAAGTCTGGTACCTCCATCACGTCAGTTCGTCCCTCGCGGTGTCCTGAAAAGTCTGGTACCTCCATCACGTCAGTTCGTCCCTCGCGGTGTCCTGAAAAGTCTGGTACCTCCATCACGTCAGTTCGTCCCTCGCGGTGTCCTGAAAAGTCTGGTACCTCCATCACGTCAGTTCGTCCCTCGCGGTGTCCTGAAAAGTCTGGTACCTCCATCACGTCAGTTCGTCCCTCGCGGTGTCCTGAAAAGTCTGGTACCTCCATCACGTCAGTTCGTCCCTCGCGGTGTCCTGAAAAGTCTGGTACCTCCATCACGTCAGTTCGTCCCTCGCGGTGTCCTGAAAAGTCTGGTACCTCCATCACGTCAGTTCGTCCCTCGCGGTGTCCTGAAAAGTCTGGTACCTCCATCACGTCAGTTCGTCCCTCGCGGTGTCCTGAAAAGTCTGGTACCTCCATCACGTCAGTTCGTCCCTCGCGGTGTCCTGAAAAGTCTGGTACCTCCATCACGTCAGTTCGTCCCTCGCGGTGTCCTGAAAAGTCTGGTACCTCCATCACGTCAGTTCGTCCCTCGCGGTGTTCTGAAAAGTCTGGTACCTCCATCACGTAAGTTCGTCCCTCGCGGTGTCCTGAAAAGTCTGGTACCTCCATCACGTAAGTTCGTCCCTCGCGGTGTCCTGAAAAGTCTGGTACCTCCATCACGTCAGTTCGTCCCTCGCGGTGTCCTGAAAAGTCTGGTACCTCCATCACGTAAGTTCGTCCCTCGCGGTGTCCTGAAAAGTCTGGTACCTCCATCACGTCAGTTCGTCCCTCGCGGTGTCCTGAAAAGTCTGGTACCTCCATCACGTCAGTTCGTCCCTCGCGGTGTCCTGAAAAGTCTGGTACCTCCATCACGTCAGTTCGTCCCTCGCGGTGTCCTGAAAAGTCTGGTACCCTCCATCACGTCAGTTCGTACCTCGCGGTGTCCTGAAAAGTCTGGTACCTCCATCACGTCAGTTCGTCCCTCGCGGTGTCCTGAAAAGTCTGGTACCTCCATCACGTAAGTTCGTCCCTCGCGGTGTCCTGAAAAGTCTGGTACCTCCATCACGTCAGTTCGTCCCTCGCGGTGTCCTGAAAAGTCTGGTACATCCATCACGTCAGTTCGTCCCTCGCGGTGTCCTGAAAAGTCTGGTACCTCCATCACGTCAGTTCGTCCCTCGCGGTGTCCTGAAAAGTCTGGTACCTCCATCACGTAAGTTCGTCCCTCGCGGTGTCCTGAAAAGTCTGGTACCTCCATCACGTCAGTTCGTCCCTCGCGGTGTCCTGAAAAGTCTGGTACCTCCATCACGTCAGTTCGTCCCACGCGGTGTCCTGAAAAGTCTGGTACCTCCATCACGTCAGTTCGTCCCTCGCGGTGTCCTGAAAAGTCTGGTACCTCCATCACGTCAGTTCGTCCCTCGCGGTGTCCTGAAAAGTCTGGTACCTCCATCACGTAAGTTCGTCCCTCGCGGTGTCCTGAAAAGTCTGGTACCTCCATCACGTCAGTTCGTCCCTCGCGGTGTCCTGAAAAGTCTGGTACCTCCATCACGTCAGTTCGTCCCTCGCGGTGTCCTGAAAAGTCTGGTACCTCCATCACGTAAGTTCGTCCCTCGCGGTGTTCCAACCTGAGACCTTCGGCCTAGGAAACCATGTCTCTATGCACTGAGCTACAGGACGCCCCCCCCCTATCTTACTATACTGCTAATACTACTTTTACTACTGCTAATACTACTATTACTACTGCTAATAATACTATTACAACTACTACTGCTGCTAATACTGCTAATACTACTATTACTACTGCTAATACTATTACTACTGCTGCTACTACTAATACAACAACTACTACTGCTACTACTACTATTACTATTGCTGCTACTACTATTACAACAACTCCTACTACTACTATTACAACTACTCCTACTGCTATTACTATTACTACTGCTACTTCTATTATTACTATTGCTGCTACTACTATTACAACAACTACTACTACAACTAATACTACTGCTACTACTATTATTACTGCTATTACTACTATTATTACTGCTGCAACTACTATTACAACTACTGCTACTACTATTACTACTGCTACTACTACTATTACTACTGCTACTACTACTACAACTACTGCTACTACTATTACTACTGCTACTACTTTTATTACTACTGCTACTACTACTATTACTACTGCTGCAACTACTGCTACTACTATTACTACTGCTACTACTACTATTACTACTGCTACTACTATTACAACTACTGCTGTTACTATTACTACTGCTACTACTACTACTATTACTACTGCTACTACTACTATTACTACTGCTACTACTATTACAACTGCTACATCTGTAACCTTACATTAGAACACCATCATCTTAACATCTAAAATACTGTACATCGAATAAAATAATTATAACACTTTTTCTATCTATGTACACGATATAATAGATGCGATTGTCAGCATCAATTCATTATCAGCTAATATCTTTTTTACATCATTGTACTGTGTGATAACAGTATTAATATTATTTTATGTAACTAATTTGTTCAGACATGGGTAATGTAATGTCAAATGTTCTACAGTCAGAGCAATTGAGCATACACATTTAACGTCTTTAACAAATTTAGTTTTCCATGAAGTTAATTTTAACTTGTAGACATTTTTTGTCCAAATGTCTGGAGCTAGACAAAATATTATGGTGTAAATTTTTAAGAAAATAATTGTCTACTATTGATATCAATTCATAGCAGGAGAGGCTCATGTTATAATTAACTTCAGTACACTTATTTGCACCATCTCTAGCTAGTTTATCGGCTAATCCATTACCCTTTATCCCACAATGATAGGGAACCCACAGAAAATCAACTGTAACATTTTTAATTATTAACATTGTAAAAGATATTTGATTTCAAAAATCATTTCTCTTCTAACTGAACAATTCCAATTTTGTAACGCGTACAAAACAGATTTTGAGTCTACACATATCACTATGCCATACACATCTGAGTACAGGGAAAGATGGAGTACGCTGGTTAAACGATCATCTGCGGTGCCCCTACGACCTCCAAGTTACGGAATAGGATAGGATATGAATGTAAGAACAAAATTCAAAGCCATAATAATAGCATACAATTCTGCATTAAAGCTTGAAAATTGTCCCATAAATAAAAAGACTTTTCAATATTAAGATCTGAAATAACATATGCAGCACCGGCATCAGAAGTTTCAAATAGTGAACCATCTGTATAAATTTTTAATTTATTGAAGAGAATTTAAACGTTCCTATACACTATTAGATAACATATTTATTTCTTCATTTTTATGTAAATCTGTGTAATCTATATCGAAATGAGCACGTAAGTGTTTCCAAGGTGGTATTTTGGGTGAAACAGGAACCGAGTTTAATTTACTAATACTAATACCACAATTTCTCATCAATTCTTCTTTATAATCGTGAATAGTCTGAATGTATGGAACATATTTTGATCTTTTAGCGAATTCGTTTTGGGAAGACAATAACACTTCATCTGTTACAGAATTGTCAATACATTAACTTATAAGAACATAGTTTGAAGCAGCTAATTTACGTTGATCTGATAAAGAATGTTTGCCTGTTTTAATATAACAACGTTGCGTATTCGCAGGCACTGGTACGCCAAGAGCCAATTTTATTGCTTTACTACCTATATTCTGCAATTTATTTAAGACTGATTTTGGAGCTGGGAAATACAACTCTTGTCCATATATCAATTTCGATCGAATTAGAGAAGTTGCTAGATGTAATAAAGTCTTTGAATCCTGACTCTAAGCTTGTACATTTATTATTTTTAATAAATTTAATCTTTGTCTTGCTTTATTGATTAAATATTCTATATGACATCTCCAACTTATTTTTGGTGTAAAATAGACACCCCAAAATCTTATCATTTGTTTATAAGCAAGTATTTGGTGGTCAAGTTTTAATTCTGGTAAATATTTTGGTTTTTCTCAGTTGTTAAATAACATTAAACTAGTTTTCTCCCCGGATAATTCAAGACCATTTTCTGTCATGTATGTAGACATATTATTTAGTTCAGTTTGATATATTTTTTGAACATAAGTAGTAATTCTTTTTGTGTGTGTGTGTGTGTGTGTATGCTTTCTTAATTTAACATTCATCCACATTGCTATGTCGTCAGCATATTGCACCACATGGGTATTTCTCGATAAAACCTTAGGTAGGTTATGTATTAACAAAGTAAAAAAAACAACAGATGTGCAATTATAGAGCCTTGTGGAATACATGTATTAACATAGTGAAATGATGTATAGGTTTTACCAATTCGTGTACATATAGATCTATCATGTAATAAACTTTTTATAAACATATAAATATGTCCACTAAGCCCTACTGATTTTAGTGTATACAACAATCTAGAATGCCACACCGTATCGTATGCTTACTTTACGTCAAAAAATGTAGCAAGCAAACTTTTTATTTTGGAAAACTGGTTTTTAATATGACTAGAAATTTTAACAAGATGATCAGCAGTGCTTCGGCCCTTGCAAAATCCTGCTTGATTAACAGGAATTACATTATTTTTATTACACTAAAATAAAAGTCTCTGATGAATTATTTTTTCTATAAGTGTTTACCCACTTGTGAAGTTAAAGCAATAGGTCTGTGCCTGCCGGCGCAGTTTTTTTTCTAAATCGAGTTTTGTATTACTTTTGTGTGTGTTGGATCGTACGATTTTTCGAGTGTTTTATTGCAAGTGGTCAAGTTGTTGTTGTAGCTTTATTTCTTTAGTCCGTTGCTTTCCGTTGTTTTTTTTTGTTTCGTTTGCATGATTTCTTCTTTTCTTGTGCCTGCTGCGCAGAGGGCATAGGTGGGAGGAGATTATCGCGTTTTACGTGCACCTATCTTTTTTGTCTCCCTTTGTGAGTTCTGTCTTGATCAAGCAGTCTCGTAAAGTTGTAATTTGATTTTTTCTTCTGAACTTAATTTTGCGTATGCTTTCCGTGTTTTGTTTACATATCGTGAGTCATCACTCAGGTATTGAGGAGAATTTTGTGAGTCAAGAGGTGACGATGTAAATCGATTTTGAAATTTAGTTTGTCGTCCTCAGTCTTTCAACGGATAAAGTTTGTTTTTTGCAGAGCTGTCCATTTTTCTGCGATTTTGTGTGATTAGGTTGAATCTGGAATACGATACGTGCCATTATTTTTGTCTTGTGTTTGTCTCATAACTTAGTAACTTAGTCTGAAATGTCAACTGTCGGAAGTTATACTAAGCGAATTGAGTTTCCTTTGGTTTTCATATCTTCTTATTAATGATTTCGAGTTGGTCAGTAAGTTTACAGTTTAAGGAAAGTAATTTTGTGTTTGGAAAAGCTTTTTGGTGATAATTTATGCATTGCTTTTTGCTGGTTATAATGTGTGTTAATTTCTCAGTGTATTGGAATTTATAAGAGTTTAGTTGTTTGTTTAGTAAGTGATAATGTTGTACACTTTTCCTTCTGTCTCTTTCACTCTCTCTCTCTGTGTCTGTCTTCCTTTTCTTTTATTGGTTTGTCTGCTTCTCTCTTTCGACTGTCTGTCTGTCTGTCTGTTCGTTTCTCTCTCTCTCTCTCTCTCTCTCTCTCTCTCTCTCTCTCTCTCTCTCTCTCTCTCTCTCTCTTTCTCTCCCTGTTTACTGTTGTTTCTGTCTCTGCTATTCTTCGCCTTATTTCTCATTCCCTGTGTCTTTATTGTTCTTTCAGCGTTTCTCTCTTTCTTTCTTTTCTTTCTTTCTCCCTTTCTCTTTTCATTCGATCTATTCTCGTTCTCTGTTCAGCTTATAAGTAAGATTGTAAGGTTGTGATTCTGTAGGGCTTATTTGTGTTTTCTTGTTTTGCCCACAAATTTCACCTCTTTCTCTCGCTGTACTGATTAAACCAACCAGACCAACGAAGACGTCTGTGTGTCTGAGACTGAGCGTGAGCGTTACCAGTATGCACCAAACAATGGGGTTTCCATTCAACATGCACACATAACATCACAGGAGAATCGGGGGCATGCACAGTGAAAACGTAACCACGGAGACCTCCAGTGGTGCACTACGCTAAGGCCTGGGCAACGTCGTCGTGGGATGCGGTCGTCAGCACTCCATCTCCGTCAGAGCCTACGGCTTACAGGGTCTTGGAGTAAACCAGGACGACCCTCTGAGACTTTGTAACGCCACGTCCTTACTTCGTGGAGCTTCTTCGGTCAACAAGGGACACAGCCAGAGAGAGCCCTCGATGTCTGGGTGTCCTCTCTGGACGTGAGGCTGTGGAATACTCATACATCAGAGTCCATTCTTCGGTCTACAAAGTTTCTCTACCACGCACTAGAAATATGCAAGGTGAGAAGAGTGATTTGGTTCGGCCTACAGAAGTCTGCAGCGGACCAGTCACATAGGAACAGGACCAGAAGTACGCTCCTCCAGAAAAAAAAGGAAACGGAACGGAAGACACAGATTCTACTGGCGTTAGAATCGTATTAAGAAAGTGAAACAAACAGTTAAGGACAATACATTGACTTCTTAGGTAACACTCATCCAAGAAAATGAGTGATTCAGATGAAGAAGGGCTCATGGTCGAAGAAATAATCGAAGGAAAAAGAGTTAGGAAACTTACAGAAAAGGGTAAAAATTATCATATTGACAGAAAAAAGACTGAGTACCTTCGCCAACTTACAGTGTTAAAGGGGGTTCTGGCTACAGTCAGAAGTGAGCTGTCGGAGGACCCTATAAATGAAGAAATTCTACTAGCTCTCAAGGAAGACATCAGTATTAGACTGAAAGACATTTGTACCGTGGTAAATGAGATAATGGAGCTAGATCCCCAACAAATTCTGGCTGCCGCTCTCACCGAGGTAACCACCTCCTCTCATCAAGCTATCAGCGACATCGTCTCTCACACCAAAAGAAGAACAGATGAAAGAATCGAACAACTCTCTAGGTCTACAGCGTCCAAAGGAAAGGATACTGTGTCCTCCACTACATCAAGAGCGTCTTCTGCTCGGCGATGTGCCATAGCAAATGTGGCTGCCATGAAAGTGAAACTAGAAGAAGGGGCAAAAGAAGATCAAATGAAATCACAGATGTTGGAACTTGAAACTAGAACAAAACTGTTGAAAGCAAAGAAGGAAATAGAAGGACTAAAGGGTCTCCAGGCAGAAATTGAGTTGGAGATGGAGAAAGAGAAACTAAAACGACAACTGGAACACACACAGAAATTGACCAACCTCAAAGCAGAAGAAGCGAGAGTAAATGCCCTTGACGGTGGATCAGAAAGCTCGTCACGACGATCTAGGTTCTTTCTGCCTACAAACGCAGTCGCGGCTTCGGTCTCTTTTGATCAACACTTGTTTGGACTGGCAGCATCTTCCAAGTTGAAACATTCAGACTCTACAACAAAACTGCTGGACCTGATCAACCAAGACGTCAGTTCCGTCAGAGCTGTCATCGGAGAGGAGCTTACTCATTTCAGCGACGTTCTTAAATCAAAAGGGGGTCCAGACGTGTCTTCGGACGCAGCCATCGCTCAGCTCAGAGCCAGGTTATCTCAGCTGGTGTTACTAGGAGCTTCAACCAAACCATGCTAAATATTGGACATCCTTTGCCTTCCATTGACAGCATGAGAAACCAAAGCACCACAGCTGGTGTGACTGTGACCTCAAAGTACATGCAAGATTTTGGTACACTCATCTCTTCAAGTGACAATCCGGGAAAAATAGGAAATCCGATGATCTCTGTGCATTCCTCTCTAAGAGCTATGGCACCTTCATTCTCTCCTAAAGATCCTTATGTAACGTATAGTTTCGTCCCTCAGACTCAGAACAGTTCACATCAGGAAAATAAATATAGACCCACTTCGCTCTCCAACGCTCAAAGCGCGTATCAAAACAGTTTTGTGTCAAGGTCGGCATATCCTTACCTACACGAAAACCGAGCAGAGCCAGACATGCCCAGACCAGAATCTGAAGTCGAAACTATGAGCAAAAGCCTCAATGCTGCAATCGCCTTAAGTCGGCTGCCTCCTCCCGAGCCATCGGTATTTTCCGGAGATCACCTCTTGTACCCCACATGGAAGGCTTCGTTCTCCTTTCTCATTGAGAGTAGAGGCATCTCTCCGCAAGAGAAGATGCTGTATCTTCAGAAATACGTCGGGGGTTCCGCAAGGGAAGCTATTGCTGGGTTCTTTCTTCTTCGAGACGAGTCTGCTTATCTGAATGCCTTAGTGGTGTTGGAAAAGAGATTTGGAAACTCTTATGCTGTCTCACAGGCTTTCAGAACGAAACTCGACAAATGGCCGGTCATCAAGAGTAAAGACGTTTCCGGACTCAGGAGTTTCTCTGACTTTCTGCAGCAGTGTTTGATCGCCTCCCAAGAGGTGGGTGGTCTAGCCATTCTGGATGATATCCATCAGATAAAGAAGCTGGTCGACAAACTTCCTGATTGGATCTCACATCGCTGGAACAGATACGTAGCCACAACCAAACGAGACAAACAACGGTACCCATTGTTCAGAGAGTTCACGAATTTCATCAACGACGAAGCTGAAATAGTCAGTGATCCCGTTTTTGGCACTTCGCCTTTTGCAAACTCTCCAGAGGCTCAAATGGAAAACGTCAAGTTTCAGCACAGCAGTAAGCCAAGAGTGACAATGTCGGTGTGTGCTCGTTGCTCCAAACAAGATTTAAGCGCCGCTGAAAATGAAACAGACCTCAGAAAGGAAATTCCTACCAGTCCAATCAGGAACCAAGCACGTGTTCTTTCTGCAAAAGACTGAATCATGACATTTCTGAATGCAGAGATTTTATGAAGAAACCATGGAACGAAAGAAGAGATTTCATAATGAAACAAGGGCTGTGCTTTGGTTGCTTAAAGTCGTCGGAACATCGAGTCAAGGACTGCAAGGAACGACTTAATTGCACTAAGTGCCAGAAAAAACATGCAACATGCCTTCATGACGAAAACTTCCGCTTTGGAAAAGGAATTCAGTTTGCGAGAAACGGAAACCATAGAGACTCTTCAGGAGCACACATTACTTCTGGATCTCAACACGCTATTCAAAGACGTGAAAATGAAACAGAACAACTCGGTCAAAACGCTTCACTTCCGACTTCAACATCTTATCGGATACATTCTGATAAGAGAAAACCTATGACGTCTATGGTTCTTCCAGTATATGTATCGAGTGTTTCAAATCCAAATAAAGAAATGTTAGTGTATGCGCTTTTGGACACAATGTCTGACACCACGTTCGTCGTTAACTCTGTTGTAGAAGAGCTGAAAGCTCCATTTCAAACCGCAAATCTAGTACTCACAACCATGACAGATGATAGGGCATCCATCAGCTGCAAAAGAGTCCCGAATCTCCAAATCAGGGGGATCTTTTCAAACGAGTCGATCAAATTGCCTTCAGCGTACACCAGAGAAGACATCTCGTTCAATGACGCCAATATCCCCACCAAGGACACCGTGCTGCAGTATCCTCATTTGAAACATCTGCACCAAGTCATGCCCCACAAACAAGATTGCCCTGTTGGACTGTTAATCGGCTACAACTGTTCAGAAGCCCTCATGCCAAAACAAGTCATACAGTGATATTTTAGTTTGGGAGTGAGCTTGATGAAATAGGGTTAAATAAACAAGACATGACATTCAAAAGATTTGCTTTATGTGATTTTATCGGTTGATAAAGTGACTTTTTGAATGTCGAAACAGGTCAACGACGGACATAAAAACTTTAAAGTGAGAGTGTGGTCCAAAACGCAAAGTTAAACAGGTCATCTAGACAACAAAAACGAACTTGTGCTCCACCAACTTCACAGTAATACTAAAGCAGACTAAAAAAAATAGTAATCTTTGAACAGAAAGTTTGAGTCTCTGTCTTTTACGGACACTTTTTGACTTTGTACGTACATGGAAGGCATAAATCTCAAATAAATAACTTTCACCCTAGAATTTATGTTTGTTCTGTGATTTCAAACTTACCCTACTACATGAAATTTTTTGATCATTATCATTCGTCTATTCAATTAAGTGAAAAGATGTCGAATGAAATCCATGTAGGCAACCAGCTTTACTAAACTGACTGGATCTTCATCATTGTGTTATACTTTCGACAGTTTCGGAATACAAGCTTTGGTTTCCAATCAATGAAGTTGATAGCTCACGTGTATCGGCAATGCAAAACCACAGCCAAAACTTTCTCGAAATGATGACTTTGATCACGTGATGTCATTGATCTCACAAGACACATAAAATTTCGAGAAAACTTTAAAGGGCTACATGTGAACGAAGAAGTACATTACAAATGCCTCTGCCCTTCAAAGAAATGGCTGACCAGACCCTCCAAGCTGATTTCTGTAAAAAATGAAGACCAACCCTCACGAAGAATGTTTGTGTTGTTGTATACAGTTACTGTCTTTTTTGCTTATAAAGACATGAAGATGTGTTAGAAACCCAAAATCGAACAGTAATTTGATGTTGCAAGAGAGTGTTGAATGTAGTTTTTTTGTGCATACTGCCGTGAACTGACAAAACCGAGCAAGTCCACAAAACCTACTTTCGAGAAAATCGACGTTTTGTGTTGCGCTATATTACGCGATCGTTTCTGGAAGTTTAAGGGCATATTATAATGCAATTCCTCGATTTAAGAGTGCATACCTTGAATGTTAAAGAAATGTTTGATAGATTTGATGTTTTAAGACTATTTGTGGACTTGCTTTGTTTTGTCAGATTATTCTTGAGATAGATCTTTGTTGAGAACATGACAAAACCAAGCAAGTCACCCGCTTGGTTTTGTCAGTTTATTATTGAATTAAATCCTTGTTAAAAAAATTCACAAAACCAAGTAAGTCAAATCCGCTTGGTTTTGTCAGTTTATTATTAAGTAAATCCTTGTTTTCAAAATTCACCAAACCAAGTAAGTCCCATAGGCCGTTTCGTTTCTTTGTTAAAAAGTCTGACGAGATGAGTCACATAAGTTGGGTTTTGTAAGATGTGGGTGCGGCAGTTACAGTGAGTGTATATGTGTGCCTGTTTATTGTTTTTAGCCATTCTTCACTTAATATTCCTGGGTTGGTATGCAGGAGTCATGGGTTTTTTTGCTCTCCCTTCAAAATAATATTAGATGCAGCCAATTTAATTTTAAAAATACAAAACTATTTTCCTTTCAGTTTCCTATTGTAGCGATCTTCCTGCCTTTACACCACGTGTATGTCTTGTATTTTGTTGCCCTTGTTGTGTGTCTGTAATATATTTGTTGCTGTTTGTTTGTGGGTTCGGGCACTGAATAGAATAGGCCCAACGTTTCCCGGCGTGTCGTAAGAGGCGTAATGTTAGCACGGCATCACTGGGCGAAAGTCTTCTACACAGAAGTCACCGGCCAGGGCGAGGAACCTCACGTTGCTACAGGTTCAACGACCACGTGCTCGGGGCCAAGGCGAGCCACACTGTATTCGTGGATTTCGGCTGTGCCCAACAGCCTGGAGAGGATTGGGCACCGCCAGGTCCTTTTTTGCCCAAGACACACTACATGCATGATGACACTATCCACTAATTCCATACCGGATAGGTCGTCGCCCGGCTCAAGGACCGCGCCTTCCGTTGGCCACCAGGACGGAGGTGTTAAGTATGCTACTGATGGACAATTTAGCAAGATCCGCACGAGAAACAACATCGTCATAGGAACCTGGAATGTCAGGACCCTAACTGCGGAAGGAAAATTAGAAGAACTGGCCCACGAGTTGGACCGCTATCGATGGAACGTTCTAGGCATTAGCGAACTGCGCTGGAAAGGCCTAGGTGAAACAACGACAGACAAAGGCCACAAGCTCTATTTCAGCGGTAGAGATGACAGGCACGAACACGGCGTTGGATTCTTGGTCCACAAGAACATTCTAGCCACTGTCATGGGTTGCCGCCCAGTAGACTCATTACCATCCGCCTGAGAGCAGCCCCTTTCAACATCACCATCATCCAGACCTATGCCCCAACATCAGACTATGACGACAGCGAAGTGGAGGATTTTTATGAAAATCTACAGGCGGTCCTTGACCAAGTGCCGAAGAAGGACATAGTCATAGTGCAAGGCGACTGGAATGCCAAGGTTGGCCAAGATGCGCACCACAACTGGGGAGACAC
Source organism: Oncomelania hupensis (assembly GCA_036898135.1). NCBI lineage: Eukaryota > Metazoa > Mollusca > Gastropoda > Littorinimorpha > Pomatiopsidae > Oncomelania > Oncomelania hupensis. The sequence continues at coordinate 1,477,171 of CM072517.1, forward strand.
ATGTGGACCCCACTGCAACAACGAGACAAATGACAGGGGTCTGAGATTCTTGGAGTTTGCCAGATACAACAATCTGGTACTGGCAAACACGCTTGGTCTCCACAAAAACTCCAGACGATGGACATGGCACAGTCCCAGGGGGAGCATCACAACCAAATAGACTACATCATGGTCAAGAAACGCTTCAGATCAAGCATCAACATTGGCAGGACACGCACTTTTCCAGGAGCAGACATCGGAAGTGACCACGATCTCTTGATGATGTCTTTCCGGCTCCACTTGAAGAGAGTAAATACTGCACTAGACTGAAGTTCGACCTGGACAAACTGCAAGACCCGGAGGTGGCAGAACTATTTCAGGCCACAATTGAAGGGAAATTTGCACCACTGCTCATTTTGGGGGCTGGTGAAGTAGATGTCAACACCATGACCACCACCTTCAACTCAGCTGTGACAGATGCCGCCACTGAGATCCTTGGCAAGCACCGACCAAAGAAGAAGCCGTGGATCACACCTGAACTTTTGGATCTGTGTGATAAACGAAGAGAGATTAAAAAAAGAAAGAAAAAGAACACCTCACAGGGAGCTGATGTCTACCGAAAAATCAACAATGACATCCGAAAAGGCATGCGCACAGCAAAGGGATAACTGGATAGAAGATCAATGCCAGGAAATAGAGAACAGTCTGAACAAGAACAACAGCAAGAAGGCCTACCAGACTGTAAAGCGGCTGACAAGTTTCAAACAGCCCAAAGTCTCCACGATCCAAAGCAAGTCTGGCATATGCCTTACAGAAGAACAAGAAGTCTTGGACAGATGGACAGAGTACTGCTCTGACCTTTACAACCATACACCAAATGGAGACCCATCAGTTCTAGCATGTCCCGAGAACAGAGAAGAAGAAATCCTCCCAATTCTCCGGGAAGAAGTTGAGGCAGCAGTGCAATCGCTAAAGAAAGGGAAGTCAGCGGGAGTGGACAACATACCCGCGGAACTGCTACAAGCAGGAGGAGAAGCGATGATTGATGCCCTCACCATTATCTGTAACAAGATCTGGCAGAGTGGAGAGTGGCCTATACCATGGGCCCAGTCGCTTGTCATCACTCTTCCCAAAAAAGGTAACCTTCAGGAGTGTGAAAATTACCGCACCGTCAGCCTCATCATCCATCCCAGCAAGGTCCTCCTTAAAATATTACTCAACAGGTTGAAACCCCAAGCGGAACAAATCATATTTGAAGAACAAGCAGGATTCAGGGCAGGGCGAAGTACCACTGAACAGATTTTTAACCTCAGAATAATCTGTGAGAAATACCTACAGCACCAACAACATCTATATCATGTGTTCATAGACTTCAAGAAAACGTTTGACCGAGTCTGGCATGCAGCTCTATGGGCAACAATGAAAGCGTACAACATCAGACCTAAAATTATTGAAGTCATCAAAAACCTGTATTACAAGGCTACCAGTGCAGTCCTCCACAACAGCGCCATCGGGAACTGGTTCAGAACAACAATCGGTGTGCGTCTAGGATGCCTACTCTCTCCAACACCCTTCAACATCTTCCTAGAGCGCATCATGTCAGATGCTCTTGCAGATCACGAAGGCACAGTCAGCATAGGGGGTAGAGCAATCTCCAATCTTCGTTTTGCGGATGACATTGATGGATTGGCTCGAGAGGAACAAGAACTTGAACAGCTGGTACAGAGGCTTGACACCACCTCCAAAGCTTGTGGAATTGAAATAAGTGCAGAGAAGACCGAAATGATGACCAACAACACCAATGGCATCAACACGGACATCAAAGTCCAAGGCCAATCCCTCAACACAGTGCATAGCTTCAAATATTTAGGAGCCATTGTATCAGACAATGGGTCCCGACAGGAAGTCCTCTCCAGGATCGCACAAACAACTGCTGCCCTGACGAGGTTGAAGCCATTTGGAAAGACAGGACCATCATTCTACATTCCAAAGTAATACTGCTGCGCTCCCTTATCATCTCCATCTTCCTATATGCTTGCGAAGCATGGACCCTCACAGCAGATCTACAACGAAGAATACAAAGCATGGAGATGAGGTGCTACAGAAGACTTCTGGGCATTTCCTATACCCAACACATCACCAACGACGAAGTCCGACAGACCATCACACAAGCCATTTGACAACACGATGACCTGCTCACAGTGGTGAAGAAACGGAAACTCCGATGGTATGGCCACGTCACCAGATCATCAGGCCTTGCAAAGACTATTCTGCAAGGCACAGTGCAAGGAGGTAGAAGAAGAGGGAGACTGAAAAAGAGGTGGGAGGACAACATTCGAGAATGGACTGGTTTGACACTGAGCGAAGCCATCAGGGCTGCTGAGGACAGAGAAAGATGGAGTATGCTTGTTAAACGATCATCTGTGGTGCCCCTACAACCTCAGGGTTACGGGACAGGATAGGATAGGATAGGATAGGATAGTTTGTTTATTTCCACACCTCGTGGAAGTTGCCGCGTAGGCGGAAGATCTACAGGATCCTTCATGGTGGGCAGGAAAGTACATGAAGAAAACTCTTTTTCAAAAGGCCGAACACGTCCTTTGCTGACCGAAATTTCGTCATCATTTTCACAGGAAAATAATATTGCACAGCAGCAATAACATGGATTCTCACTGGTCCACTTTATCTTAAGGCGCTTTCTCATTGGTCGGGAGGACTTACTTTTCTTTGTCAGGTTATTGTAGAAAATGACGTCATCATGCCAACTCGAGCATCAGCCAGAGGATCGCCGAAACAAAATCGCAGGGAACTTGCTTGATTTTATCAGTTTATTCCCCCACTTAAAATTTTTTTAACAAGGACTTACTCTATGATATCTCCAAATCTAAACATAGTTCGGATTTGATTTTTACAGGTAAGATGCGTCATTCTCTTGCAAGTTTGATGGCGCAAAAAACTCATTTTCGACCTTAGGTGGACTTACTCGGTTTTGTCAAATCACGGCAGAGTTATGTTGGTTTTTTTTGGTTGGATTTTGAGATTCATAGTTTTGATCTCTTTTCATTTAATTCATATTACATAAATTTAAGGTAAACTTTTTGAAATGGTTCAAGCGAAAGAGTGAATTACTTTGATTTTTTGTCTCTACTATTTTTGTGTTCAAATCATAAAATAATTTGAGGTGGGAGTGTGCCTGCCGGCGCAGTTTTTTTCTAAATCGAGTTTTGTATTACTTTTGTGTGTGTTGGATCGTACGATTTTTCGAGTGTTTTATTGCAAGTGGTCAAGTTGTTGTTGTAGCTTTATTTCTTTAGTCCGTTGCTTTCCGTTGTTTTTTTTTGTTTCGTTTGCATGATTTCTTCTTTTCTTGTGCCTGCTGCGCAGAGGGCATAGGTGGGAGGAGATTATCGCGTTTTACGTGCACCTATCTTTTTTGTCTCCCTTTGTGAGTTCTGTCTTGATCAAGCAGTCTCGTAAAGTTGTAATTTGATTTTTTCTTCTGAACTTAATTTTGCGTATGCTTTTCGTGTTTTGTTTACATATCGTGAGTCATCACTCAGGTATTGAGGAGAATTTTGTGAGTCAAGAGGTGACGATGTAAATCGATTTTGAAATTTAGTTTGTCGTCCTCAGTCTTTCAACGGATAAAGTTTGTTTTTTGCAGAGCTGTCCATTTTTCTGCGATTTTTGTGTGATTAGGTTGAATCTGGAATACGGTACGTGGCATTATTTTTGTCTTGTGTTTGTCTCATAACTTAGTAACTTAGTCTGAAATGTCAACTGTCGGAAGTTATACTAAGCGAATTGAGTTTCCTTTGGTTTTCATATCTTCTTATTAATGATTTCGAGTTGGTCATTAAGTTTACAGTTTAAGGAAAGTAATTTTGTGTTTGGAAAAGCTTTTTGGTGATAATTTATGCATTGCTTTTTGCTGGTTATAATGTGTGTTAATTTCTCAGTGTATTGGAATTTATAAGAGTTTAGTTGTTTGTTTAGTAAGTGATAATGTTGTACACTTTTCCTTCTGTCTCTTTCACTCTCTCTCTCTCTCTGTGTCTGTCTTCCTTTTCTTTTATTGGTTTGTCTGCTTCTCTCTTTCGACTGTCTGTCTGTCTGTCTGTCTGTTCGTTTCTCTCTCTCTCTCTCTCTCTCTCTCTCTCTCTCTCTCTCTCTCTCTCTCTCTCTCTCTCTCTCTCTCTCTCTCTCTCTCTTTCTCTCCCTGTTTACTGTTGTTTCTGTCTCTGCTATTCTTCGCCTTATTTCTCATTCCCTGTGTCTCTATTGTTCTTTCAGCGTTTCTCTCTTTCTTTCTTTTCTTTCTTTCTCCCTTTCTCTTTTCATTCGATCTATTCTCGTTCTCTGTTCAGCTTATAAGTAAAATTGTATTAGTAAGGTTGTGATTCTGTAGGGCTTATTTGTGTTTTCTTGTTTTGCCCACAGTTTTCACCTCTTTCTCTCGCTCTGTACTGATTAAACCAACCAGACCAACGAAGACGTCTGTGTGTCTGAGACTGAGCGTGAGCGTTACCAGTATGCACCAAACAATGGGGTTTCCATTCAACATGCACACATAACATCACAGGAGAATCGGGGGCATGCACAAGGTTTATAACTGTTAACAGATGTAGAAGGTTTACCCTGTTTGAGGATAGGAATTATTACAGACTGCTTCCAGACTACTGGTACAGCTCCACTTTCCCAACATTTTTGGATAAGTGAGTGCAATAACTTCTTCCAATTTAAGGGTAAGTGACTTAACATCTGATAAGAGGTATCGTCAATCCCAACAGTAGTAGTATGTAGGTATGCAAGACGCGAACCGTGCACCTGCACCTAAAAAGTGGGTCACGTGACAGGGGGATGACGTCATAGGTGCGCATGTACTCTTAGGTCATGATGCCCCACAACGTGAGGGTCTTTGTGACCTGTCAAAAGTGATGGATGACGTATGGCCCGGGGGGATATAATTTTATTGATAGTGCGATTGCAAGTGCGCATCTCGGTGCATGGATATATGACTCAGTGGTCGGGGCGTGAGATCAAGCACCCCAAAGACAGCAAGTGCGCGTTTCACCCAAAGACAGCAAGTGTGCATCTTGATGAATATAGAATGACTCATTGGTCTGGGCGTGAGATCAAACATCCAAAGACAGCAAGTGCGCGTCTCAGTCAAAGACAGCAAGTGTGCATCTTGATGAATAGAGAATGACTCAGTGGTATGAGCGTGAGATCAAGCACCCAAAGACAGCAAGTGCGCGTCTTATGGTTTTTAGGATCATGTTTATACAGAGCTACATAAGAATATAGAATGACTCATTGGTCTGGGCGTGAGATCAAGCATCCAAAGACAGCAAGTGCGCATCTTTTTGTGGTTGTATATATTAATAGGTAGACCTAGACACGCTAATTTAATGATCGGTAATAAACTTTAGTACCACAGATAAATATCAAAATAAAGTATTATATATACCCGGAAGGCATAGTTAGGATTAACGAAAGAGAGGATCAAAAGAAGACAGGAGCCAGCAAAATTTTAGTACCATTCATAAATATCAAAATCTCTCTCTTTTTCTTTTTCTCTCTCTCTTTCTTTCTCTCTCTCTCTTTCTCTTTCTCTCTCTCTCTCCCTCTCTCTCTCTCTCTCTCTCTCTCTCTCTCGCTCTCTCTCTCTCTCTTTCTCTCTCTCTCTCTCTCTCTCTCTCTCTCTCTCTCTCTCTCTCTCTCTCTCTCTCTCTTTCTCAGCATATAAATGTATACAATTGTTATTAAAATATACATTTATCTATGTATACTAATAGAATAATGTGTAAGCAGGAAAGCAAGGAGAGAGAAAGTCGTGCAATTTAAAATGAAAACAAAAACCAATACTCAATGATACAAAAACACAGTGTGAGCTGTATGTGAACGCATGCAATAAATGATCTTACCAGAACTTATGTGTCTGTCCTCTATCTCTCTCACACCCTCTCTCTTTTTCCCACTCTCTCTCTCTCTCTCTCTTTCTTTTTTTTCATCTCTGTGTGTCTATATTTTGTTATACAAACACACCCAAGAATAGTTAATGACCATTGATGGATATGTAATGACTCAGTTGTCTGTACATTAGACCAAGCACCCAAAGGCTGCAAGCGTGCGTCTTGACAATTTTGATTTAGATCATGTATCAATTGACCAGCGCCTTGATAAGTATGGCGAGATATCCCGAGGGGGTGATTAGCCAGCAGGGGGAAGGGGTGATTAGCTGCCCATCACGCTTGAAAGACTGTGGCTCATCTTATTTACATGGGAGCAGATAATAAACTTATTTATTTTAAGAGAGATAGCTTAACTAGAATTTTTTTTGGATGTGAAGCATTGCAAATTATAGATCATGGTCTATGTGTATATATACGCTCTCTCTGGCTCATCCTCTCTCACACACATCTATCACTCAAACAGATGGTGTAAAGGCAGAGACATGATTTTGATAATGATTATATAGGATTGGATGAGGGTCATTTTAATCAAACAGGCAATTTTTTTTAACATTATTATTGATTTTGTTTAGTTTTGATGACAAAGTCTATCGATGACGCATGATAAAAAGTGGTAAACAGGAGCAGAATCGATGTAGTGGTTTTTGAGATATTGAATTTATATGAGGCGAATCGCGCAAATATTTTAAAGTATTTGATTTATTTTATTGATTTGAGTCTCTCTCTCTATCTCTCTCTCTCTTTTTCTCTCTCTCTCTCTCTCTCTTTCTCTCTCTCTCTCTCTTTCTATCTCTCCTCTCTATCTCATCTATGTATCTCTCTCACGCTCTCTTTCTCTCTGCATATAAATGTATACAATTGCTATTAAAATATACAATCATCTATGTATACTAATAGAATAATGTGTAAGCAGGAAAGCGAGGAGAGAAAAAGTCGTGCAATTTAAAATGAAAACAAACCAATACTCAATGATACAAAAACACAGTGTGAGCTGTACGTGAACGCATGCAATAAATGATCTTACCAGAACTTATGAGTCTGTCCTCTGCCAAACTTGTAAAATATCCATGAAAAATCTTCTAACAATAATCTTAACTTTTGTAGAAGATATTTGAACAAGCTAATGCATTAAAATTGATGCTGTTTGCATAAGTTGTTGGGAGCTTTACAGTCAACGAAATCTAGTACTGAAACCTTAAAATGCCACACATTTAAAATCACTAATAATATCTTTTACAATTAATCAATCATTGCGTTTTTTATATTTTTTTTTTCATGCACCAAAGTTATATCTTATAATATTTACAACGTTTAAAGCACTTAAAATACAAGTGATCACAGAAATTATAGTTAAACTTTACCAAAAAGGTGTTTTTTTATCAATCACAATAACAGTACCACAAAGTACCACACCACGCTGGCCCATTTTTTTTCTTAAAGGCATGTTTGGACATGATATGGAAACGGCTGACGCAAGCATAAGATATGGGAAGTAACTCTCTCTCTCTCTCGCTCTCTCTCTCTCTCTCTCTCTCTCTCTCTCTCTCTCTTTTTCTCTCTTTCTCTCTCTCTTTCTCTCTCTCTCTCTCTCTCTCTCTCTCTCTCTCTCTCTCGCTCTCTCTTTCTCTGCATGTTTGGACATGATATGGAAACGGCTGACGCAAGCATAAGATATGGGAAGTAACTCTCTCTCTCTCTCTCGCTCTCTCTCTCTCTCTCTTTCTCTCTCTTTTTCTCCCTCTCTCTATCTACATCTTATTATTACTCTCTCTCTCTCTCTCGCTCTCTCTTTCTCTGCATGTTTGGACATGATATGGAAACGGCTGACGCAAGCATAAGATATGGGAAGTAACTCTCTCTCGCTCTCTCTCTCTCTCTCTCTCTCTCTCTCTCTCTCTCTCCCTCTCCCTCTCTCTATCTACATCTTATTACTCTCTCTCTCTCTCTCTCTCTCTCTCTCTCTCTTTCTCTGCATGTTTGGACATGATATGGAAACGGCTGACGCAAGCATAAGATATGGGAAGTAACTCTCTCTCTCTATCTCTCTCTCTCTCTCATTTTGTATCGATCTCTGCACACACAATTTCAAAAAATGTCACTTTTGGAGGGGATATTGAATATCTAACTACAATCTGTTGTGTGGCGTGGTTGAATATATAGACAAATCTTTACAAACATAGATAACTGAATACTAATCAAATGCTGTCAGCACGCCTGAAAAAAAAAAGTCTAAACATATATGCCACCCCTGATGACGCCCGCCAACATGTTTAACAAGTCACACACATGATCACACTTGTTTATTAGTCGGCTTATAGATTTAGCTATCACTTTTTAAAGAGTAAATACTGTGTGGATAGTGCTCAATTGTCTGGGCGTCAGATCATATACCCAAAGGCTACAAGTGCGCTTCTTGGTGGTGGTTAACAAAAGGCTGCAAGTGTACGTCTCGATGGTTTTTGAGTTAGATAATATATTAGCCAACGCCTGATAAAGTATTACATGGTTAGTGCTCAGTTGTCTAGGGCGTCAGACCATGCACCCAAAAGGCTGCAAGTATGCGTCTTGGTGGTTTTGAGCTAGATCATCTTTCTCCTCTTTTTCTTATTTATCTCTCTCTCTCTCTCTCTCTCTCCTTTTCTCTCTCTCTCTCTCTCTCTCTCTCCTTTTCTCTCTCGCTCACTCTCTCTCTCTCTCTCTCTCGCTCTCTCTCGCTCTCTCTCGCTCTCTCTCTCTCTCTCTCTCTCTCTCTCTCTCTTTGCTCTATTTTTTTAGTTGATGATCACACTTATTTTTATTAGTCAGCTTATAGATTTAACCATCTTTTTTTTTTATTTAGCCCTCACTTTTTAAATCCTTTTTTATTTACCTACACACCCACCCACCATCAGCCCCTCTCCTCGCACACCCAGCACACTCCACCATCCTATCATTGAAATACTCAAAACTATGTTGAAAAAATGCACACCCCATGCAGCGATGATGACATGGATGATAACGTGCATGGGCATGTATGCAGTATCTACACACGCACACGTACGCACACTTGCCCACACAAATTTTTAAAACTACATATGAAAATACAAGGAAATACTTTGAACACACTGACCCCATACAGCGATGATGGTGTGGACGCACACCCCGTGCAGTGATGATAACATTGATGATGACATACATGTACATGTATGCAGTGTCTACACACGTACGCACACTTGCATACGCAAATTTTTAAAACCGCACGCCAAAATATAATAAAAACACGTACCCCATGCAACGATGATACCGTGTTCATCCATTGTAAACAGTGTCTGCACACGTGCGCATGCATGTATGCAGTGTCTGCACACATATTTTGTAACACTGCACACGGATTTTGTAACACTGCACGCCCAAAGTTTTAAAAGTGCACGCCAAAATACAATGAAATACGCTGAAAACAAAACACGCAACCCGTGCATCGATGATATCATGTGCGTGCACGTGTGCGTGCATGTATGCAGTGTCTGCACACACATTTTTAGTACTCTGTACGATCAAATTTGAAACACTGCACGCCCAAATTTAAAACAATGCACGCCAAAATACAATGAAATACGCTGAAAACAAAACACCCACCCCGTGCAACGAAGATATCATGTCCGTGCACGTGTGCGTGCATGTATGCAGTGTCTGCACACACATTTTTAGTACTCTGTACGATCAAATTTGAAACACTGCACGCCCAAATTTAAAACAATGCACGCCAAAATACAATGAAATACGCTGAAAACAAAACACCCACCCCGTGCAACGAAGATATCATGTCCGTGCACGTGTGCGTGCATGTATGCAGTGTCTGCACACACATTTTTAGTACTCTGTACGATCAAATTTGAAACACTGCACGCCCAAATTTAAAACAATGCACGCCAAAATACAATGAAATACGCTGAAAACAAAACACCCACCCCGTGCAACGAAGATATCATGTCCGTGCATGTATACAGTGTCTGCACACTTATTTTTTTTGGTCGATGTTTGCCAAGGATCTCAGTGACGGCATCTATCACATCCGAGTTGAAGGTGATGGTGGTGGTGATTAAGTATTACATTGATCCTAATTTGGTATAGTTATAGAATATGACAACCAAGTCTGTCACACAAAGACTAAATAAGAAAAAAATGCCAAGGGATGTCTGATAGCACAGTGGTTGGAACACTCGCTACTGTGTCGCACGTTAACCACCGTCCAGGATGATTAGCACTTGGATGTGTGACCACAAAACGTGAAGGACTCAACTATGACTGACTACCTAAAGCAGTGAGGGAGAGAGATGGGCATCACCCTCATTATGCTGGCCCAAGATAAGTGGGATCTCAAGACTATGGGACTATCTTTATTTTTATATACAAGGTGGTCTATAGCTGTATATGATTTGTGGATAGCACAGTGGTTGGAGCACTCACTACTGTGTCGCAAGTTAAGCACCAGCTAGTGTGATTAACACTTGGATGGGGTGACTAAATACCTACTCTCTTGAGGGTGGGGAAGGTAAAGCAGCGAGGGAGATAGAGAGGGGCATCACCATCATTACGATGGTCCCAAGATAAGTGTAATCTCTTTAACATCACGCTCCCCTACGTTCACAAGGCTATGAGACTCTCTTTTATCATTATATACAAGACAGCCTATAGCGGTATACGTTTTATTTTGGCTAAATCAACACTAAAACTATGAGAGCAATTAAACTGAAGAAATGGACAGTGAAAAATTGCATTTGTTGACAAATAACTTATTCATTGTTGAGTGTAAACAAAACAGACCCCACACCAAGACCACACGAGATGTAAATGGGTGCAGTGGTCTGCCCGCCCGCGCACGCACGCCCCGCGCACACCCGCGCACACCCCGCACGCCGGCCCGCTGCCGGCCGCTCGCTGCCGCACACCATTAAATGAACGCCGCAACAAACAAATGCCGCATCATGCACGGGCATGCATTTTTTTTTGTGCTAATAAGAGTATTTTGGCATGCAGTTATACAAAACGTGTGTGCAGAGTATTATAACCACACATGCAGAGACGTATACATACACACACACACACACACACACACACACACACACACACACACACACACACACACACACACACAGGTTTGTATACGCCATACACTGAGGTCCATGTCATTATGCAACATAAATGAGGTCCACATGAATAAAATTAAAGTTTGCAAAAAACACATACAATTCAAAGAGAGGGCCTAAATATGTCCCTAAAAATCGGTTTGAGTTAGACAACAACTGTGTGGATCCTAAGATAAAGAGTATGTTTCGGAAGTGGGGTCCGTTGTCAAAAAGCGTTAATTTGGGGTCCAAGTGGGGAGAAGTGGGGTCTCTCATATAGTTATAATAAACAAATGAGATTTGACCTAATACAACAATTTCTTAGCTTTGTGTATCTTATGTTGTACGTTTACTAATATATTATTTGTTTCTGTTTATTGTTTTATTTTTTTTACTTTTTCATGTCTTGGGGGTATGAATTTGAAAGAGATAATATATATATATATTTTTTAAAAAGTATATAATTTTTATTTTTTTATTTTTATATATATTTATTTTTAAAATATTTTATCTCTTTCAAATTCATACCCCCCAAGACATGTTTGAAAAGTGCATTAATTATTGAAAGCTTAATTATTCTTTTTCCTATGTATTTGAGAAATGGATTAAAACTGTGATTAAAATTTACACCTTTTACCTATGTGCATTTTGAAAGAAAGTCAAATATAATTCATGCTATTACAGAAATGTGTGTAATATAGGCTTTCTATTGTATTTAATTATTTATAAACATATTTATTTCATTATGTGTGTGGAGAGAGTGGGTGATTGTGTTTCTAGAGTATTTTATCACCAAGTGCCTATAGTCTGTATAAACATGAAATCAAAATCAAGTGAGAGAGCAAGAATCATCAGAAGTGAGAGAGAGAGAGAGAGAGAGAGAGAGAGAGCCAGCCAGCAAGTGATACAGAGAGAGAGAGAGAGAGAGAGAGACAGCCAGCCAGCAAGTGATACAGAGAGAGAGAGAGAGAGAGAGAGAGACAGCCAGCCAGCAAGTGATACAGAGAGAGAGAGACTCAAGTCAATTGGTCTTGTTTCAAAGTGTATTTAACACAAAACTTCCATATGAGGTGTGCTCATAATTAAGTAACATCCGTTATGTTTGAAGAAGTGAAGAACTAAAAGTAACAATTCATTGCTTTGTAATTTAATATTTGCTTTCATTTATAGATTTTATCAACATATTGGCTTATTTGTATTTGTCCAATTACAATTTAATTACTCATAACATCTTATTTTGGAACGGTTGTAAAAAATAGTACCAATGAGTTGCAATTAAAATCGAACATCTATTTTCCAAAGCAAGCACACAAAAAAACTTAAGTATTTTTAAACAACAGCTACATATACGAAATAATTAGTTCTTTGCGAAGTTCGAGGGCATATGCCACATCAGTCTCTTCACTATGGGCTCTCTCAAGGTGGTGTGCCATCTTGATGATCAATCTTTGGCAATAGAAGCAACAATGTTGCTTGTCCCATTTCCTTCTGCAAAGAAAATCAAATACAAACTAAACCTAGCATCTATAATAAAAATTTAGAAATATAATAATAATAATAATAATAATAATAATAATAATAATAATAATAATAATAATAATAATAGTGGATGCTATTTACGCGCTTTTCCCCAAATCACCACTTAGGCTCAAAGCGCGGCGATCTGTACTAACATACATGCACATAATATTATGTTTCACCCACTCTCACACACTCAACAAACACACATATATCACTCAAACATGTGGTGTAAAGGCACGGAGATCACTATTAGAAGATTGAAAGGAAATTCGATTTTATTTTTGAAATACCATTATTGAAGAGAGGGATGAAACCGGAGTACCCGGAGAAAACCCTCGGTGACTTCAATAGTCTGGTACCTAAGTCACATACGTTCATTCTTTGCGGAAATCGAACCCGCTACCTTCGGCATAGAAAACCGACGACTAACCCCCTTTACGTAGCATTATCATACATTGTTTCATAATAAACCATATTTTAACTGCCCATTTATTGATTGTATATTTCTGTCTCTCCTCACATAAGAAAACAGTCTTCATGGTATTTGTAATAAGGACAACAAAGCATGCAAATAAACAAGTAAAGTAATGAATTTCGTTTAAAACATAAGAACAATGATTACGAATAATCATACATTATAATTATAAACACATTTCTTAATAACAAACTAGAAGGGCAAAGCCCACAAGACTCACATGCTCCTTATGGAACTTATATTTTTAACATGGAAATGAGTGCCCATAAGAAGAAACAAGAAACGGTGGCATTAAAATGCAAAGTAATAGCGACTTTGATCTTTCTATACTCTTGGCTTTGAGATTACCTTGACCTTCAGCTCCAAATATACTCATGTACTATGAAATAAACTATAGCAAAAGTGGCATTATGTCCACTCCTCCTCCTCACCTCCCTCCCACCCCCACCCACCCACCCCCCCAAAAAAAAGTTACCTTGGGATCACCATGACAATTACGTAATGAATAAATAATCATTCCACTGATTACCCATTTTTTATGATTTTGTCAGGTCTAAAATGAACTTGACCCTTCAAAAATAAACGCAAAATTGAAACGTACATGAACAATCAATCTGTCATCTCTAACTACAAGTTTGGACTTTATATCTCAGGGTCGAGGTCACTTCAAAGTACCTATACTAACCGACTTTTGACATATCCAGTGACCTTGACGATGGAGTGAGGTTGACCAAATTTGCCTAGTATGTGTGTCTCATTGATATTCATCATGCATAAAAGAATCATAAGTTCAATAATAATAACTTGGAGAAAAAAAATTGTGAAAATTGTCTTTTTTTTTTGTCAAAAATAACATTTGTTTACCTTGTGACCTTGGCTTTGAAGTGAAGTCATCCACTGATCACTATGGAGGTCTAATGAATATACACCATCTTACCAAGGTTGGAAATGGTTGTAGTTCTGAGATATTAATTCACTTGCAAGTTTTGCACAGACGGACGGCTGACGGTGGACAGACCGACGGATGGATGCCATAAAAAAAAATAATGTCAATTTTGGACTATTTAGGACTTATCACGCATGGATTTGCAAACATTTTGATTTTTTTACAAAAATTTGAGGGTGGGGGTGGGGGAGATGAGTGGTGGTGAGTACATAGACTCACACTGCCATGCATGTGAGTCAAAAAGTTTATAGCATCAGTTAATTTTGCTAAAATAACCAATTAATTTTTGGATTGTTATTATTTAAGGAATAATTTGAGGGAAACTTAACTGTAGTGGCCTGATAACACAGTTGGTTTAGGGTGCTGGTTTCCTTTGCTAATAGGTAGGGAATTCGAACCCCCAAATATAGCATGTGCCCAAACCACTACGCTACTAGGCCACACCATTAACAGATATCTAGTCGTTTCTTATCTTCACTGACTTGCACAAAGTACATTTTATATTTATATCTACTACTCACCTATTACCTTTGCTTGAAGTGTAAGCATGAACACTTGCGTCAGAGTCCACGGCTTTATTATAATACTTAACACAGCTTGCATTTTACCACCCATACATTTTCAATGCTGGTCCATCCAGCATATTGTGTAGTTGTTTTTTTCTGACATGATCTGCACAAAAGGACATCAATCTAATTCTTTTTTTTCACTGACTCGATCTGCACAAAAGGACATCAGTCTACATTTCAAGGTAAGGCTGCTGCGCTCCATCTTCCTATATGCTTGCGAAACATGGACCCTCACAGCAGATCTCCAACGAAGAATACAAAGCATGGAGATGAGGTGCTACAGAAGACTTCTGGGCATTTCCTATACCCAGCACATCACCAACGAGGAGGTCCGACAGACCATCACAGAAGCCATTGGACAGCACAATGACCTGCTCACATTAGTGAAAAAACGAAAACTCCGATGGTATGGCCACGTCACCAGATCATCAGGTCTTGCAAAGACCATCCTGCAAGGCACTGTGCAAGGAGGTAGAAGAAGAGGAAAACCGAAAAAGAGGTGGGAGGACAACATTCGAGAATGGACTGGTTTGACACTGAGCAAAACAATCAGGGTTGCTGAGGACAGGGAAAGATGGAGTACGCTGTTTAAACAATCATCTGTGGTGCCCCTACGACCTCCGAGTTACGGGATGGGATAGGATAGGATAGGATAGGATCAAACTAAATAAAATCAAAGCATAGAAATTATTATATAAATAAGTGTAACTACTCACCTTTTAACTGGGATTGAACGGCGAGCAGGAACACGTACACTGACGTCAGACTCATGTTCACTGTAACAAACACAATTCAACATCACAATGCACCAAATGTTTTCTTATAATAAATGTTTCATCTATGTTAAACAGTTATACAAAATAACTCGTATTTGGCTTGCAGTTCTCTGCACTGACTTCATCAACAAAACAAAACAATAATTAAAAAAAAAGAAAAAAAAAGCTTGCCTTCGTTTTGTTTTACACTGTAATTTATACCAGTAAAGTGAGGTCCCAACAACACTTCATATAATCTGACATTTCTTTGTACCTCAAAGTGAGGTCCAACTTATACTTTACTTATACTGAATGTTTTGCCATTTAGACGTTTACGTTTTGTTGTTGTTAAGTGGGATTTAACTTAGCAATACACTGAATTGCAAATATAAGCGCAAATAAAAGCGCTATATACAAAGTGATGATATAATAATAATAATAATAATAATAATAATAATAATAATACTTTTGATTTTATTCTGCATGGCCTAATAATTTATTGCAATAACAAGTACAAATTGCAATTTACATCTACTTATATGACTGGAGATAGCTGTTAACTAAAACAAATCAATCGTTCACAAACTCCCTATGGTTCTCACCTGTCACTGGCTGTTTCCTGCATTTGTAGTTTCGTTTGCAGCATCCTGTACGACAGCAAAGGGAACTCAGATTAGAAGACTGCGCACTCATAGCTTTTACCGATACATTATTTGCTTGAATAAAGATGCTACCAGAAAACACGTCCTGTACTTTCTTGCATGCACTGACTGTTTTTAGTAATCTCATCACATGTAATGGTTACCAGCTTATATATATACCTTGTCTTTAATAACTTGATTAACATTAAACGTAGTGAAGTTTATAATAGATCTTGGCTGGTTTGATCATCTTCGTTGACTTGAGCATCATTAAGTAAGATCCACATATTCTTTATCTCCACTGACTTGATCAACATACTGTCAGCTCACCATATAATTTATCTCTACTGACGTGATCAAGAAAGGTCAATTTAAACTTTATTTTAGCAGACTTGACCATCATAAAGTCACCAATGTAATTGAAATTTTACTAATAATATACATTATTATAGGGAAATGTGTAATGAAACAGACGAAATGGTCTGTTATATTAATAAGTAAATAAAGTACTACATCTATAAACAAGAATAACAACTCACTTTTCACTGGACCTTTGGCTTGAAGTGCAATGTGGAACACTTGTGTCAGACTCAGGGTTACTGTAACAAACGCAATGCAACATCAGAGAACACCAGTTGCTTTCTTATAATACTTGGCACAGCTCGTATTTTATCATCCATTTATTTCCAATGTAAATTAAGGTCAATCCAGCATATTGTTTTTCTTTCCTGACATGGTCTGCAGAAAATTATTTCAATCTTAATCTTTATTTTCACGGAATTGATTGCAATAAATAAATATCGAGCTATTTCTAAACCTGTACTAACTTGAATGAAGTTGATCGGAGTAAATAAATTACTAACTAAATCAAGCTAAATAAAATCAAAGCACACAAATTACTATATAAATAAGTGTAAATACTACCTTTCTATTGGGCTTGAACCACAAGCAGTAACACTGCCTTCAGACTCAGGGTCACTGTAACAAACACCATTCAACATCAGAGTGCACCAACAGCTTTCTTATAAGTGGTACCGCTGTGTCCAACACATATACAAAATAACATGTATGTATCTAATCTGCAGTTCTTTGCACTGACTTCACCAACATACCAACAACAACAATAAATAAATATATCAATAAAAAAACACACTTTCCTACATTTTGTTTTACATTGTAATGTATACAACTAAAGTGGGGTCCCAACAAAACTTCATGTAATCTGACTTTTCATTGTATCTCAAAGTGAGGTCCAACTTATACTTTACCTACACTTAATGTATTGCCAGTTAATGAGTTATACTGTACGTTTACATTTCATTGTTGTTGAAGTGGGTTTTAACTCACCATGTACCAATACACTGACATTATCAACATAACAAAACATTTTATATTTGTTTAAAAACAAAAAAGCCAAAAACAAAAAAACTAAATTAAAAAAAAATCTTTCATACATGTTGTTCTACACGGTATTTTAAACAGGTAAAGTGGGGTCCCAACAGCACTTCAAGTACTCTGACTTTCATTGTAGCTTAAAGTGAGGTCCAGCATACACTTTACATACAATGAATAGTTTGCTATTCAGACGTTTACGTTTTGTTGTTTATTAAGTGTATTTTAACTTACCAATAAACTGAATTGCAAGATTTCTACTAGGCTACATTTACCACTTGCTTGCAAACGACACTTTAAATGTCATTGCAGCAAGGCCAAATAAAGCATTGTCATGGCAAATGAAAATTGCAATTTAAAACTACCTACTTCTATGACTGGAAATATGTCTACTAACTAAACAAATCAATCATTCAGTAATTCTGTGTGTTTCTCACCTGTCACAGGCGATTTCCTGCATTTGTTACATTGTAGTTTAGTGGGCAGCATCCTGTTCAACAGCAAAGAGAAATCAGATTAGAAGACTGCACACTCACAGCTTTTATAGATACATATTTGCTTGTGTAAAGATGCTACAATAAAAACATGTCCTGTACTTTCTTGTCTGCACTGATAGAATCAACGTAAAGCAGAGCCCAGCCTATTTTATCCACACTGGATTTCACAGTGTGAAGTGGGGTCCGTCTTATACTTTGTGTTTAGTAATCTCATCACAACATACAATGGTTTCCAGCTTATACCTTGTCTTTAATAACGCAGTCAACATTAAATGTGATGAAGCTTATATCTTTGCTGGCTTGATCAACCTAAGTGGTGGTCTAGTTAATTTTTTTTTCAACATCAGAGTGCACCAACAGCTTTTTTTATAAGTGGTACAGCTGTGTTAAACACTTATACAAAATAGCATTTAGCTAATCTGCAGTTCTTTGCACTGACTTCATCAACATAACAACAACAACAATAAATACATCAATAAAAAAACACTTTCATACATTTTGTTTTACATTGTATTGTATACAACTAAAGTGGGGTCCCAACAACACTTCATGTAATCTGACTTTTCATTGTATCGCAAAATGAGGTTCAACTTACACTTTACCTACACTAAATGTTTTGCCATTTAGGCGTTGTGGCAGCATGGTCTAAGGCAGGGCTAACTTGCATTGTCGACAGGCTAGAAACCAATGGTGTCTGATAGATGTGGGATCGATCCCGCCTCTGGGCGTTATGTTTCTCCGAATATTATTTACTTTCGACTCGGACGTCTCGGGTTTTTTTCTGGGTACTTTGGTTTGTTCCCCCAGCACAATTTGCTGCGGCTACGCCTTCCCAAGGGGAGGCAGCCCAGACTTTCCCGATAAAAATGGACAATAAAGTGTAAAAAGGAAAAAAAAAATTAAAAATGACCTTTTTGTTGAAGTGGGTTATAACTTACCAACTATCAACTTATATGACTGGAGATAATTACTAACTAAATCAAATCAATCATTCAGTAACACTGTATGGTTCCCACCTGTCACTGGCTCTTTCCTGCATTTGTAGTGATCAAGAAACTATCAGGTCAGCTTAAACTTTACCTTAGCAGTATTGACCATCATAAAGTCACCAATATAATTGAAAGTTCAATTATAATACACATTTCTACAGGAAAATGTGGAAGAAAACAGACGAAAACGACTATTACTACCAATAAGTAAATAAAGTACTAAATCTATAAACAAGAATAACAACTCACTTTTCACTGGACCTTACGCTTGAACTGTATAGTGTAAGACTTGTTTCAGACTCAGGTTACTGTAACAAACAGAATGCAACATCAGAGTGCACCAACAGCTTTCTTATAATAAGTGTTACATCTGTGTCAAACAGAAAACAAAATAACATGTATTTGGCTTGCAGATCTCTGCACTGGCTTCATTTCATCAACACAACAAAACATTTTTTAAAAATTTACATTGAAAAAAAACACCCGCTTTTATACATTTTGTTCTATTATTTTATACACCTAAAGTGGGGTCCCAACAACACTTGATGTACTCTGACTTTTCATTGTAGCTCAAAGTGAGGTCCAACTTACACTTTACCTAAAACTGAATGTTTTGCCATTTAGGCGTTGTGGCCGCGTGGTCTAAGGCGGGACTGACTTGCCTTGTTGACAGGCCGAAACCAATGGCGCCTGATAAGTGTGGGATCGATCATAGGTTCAACGACCACGTGCTCGGGGAAAAGGCGAGCCATGATGAAAAGAACTTCTCACTCCATTCCGAACCGGTTGTCGACAAGGTCATCAAGGACCGCGCCATCCGTTGTCCACCAGGATGGACAACTTAGCAAGATCCGCACAAGTCACACATTTGTCATAGGAATCTGGAATGTAAGGACCCTAACTGGGGAAGATAAATCAGAAGAGTTGGCACACGAGCTGGACCGCTATCGATGGAAGATTTTATGTATCAGCAAACTGCGCTGGAAAGGCTTAGGTGAAACAACGACCGATATAAAGGCTTCAAGCCTTATTTCAGCAGGAGAGAAGACAAATACGAACATGGCGTTGGATTCTTGGTCCACAAAGACATTCTGGCCACTGTCATGGGTTGAGGCCCAGTCTTCAGTAGACTCAATTACTATCCGTCTAAGGGCATCCCCTTTCAACATCACCATCATCCAGGCCTATGCCACAACATTGGAAAATGACGACAACGAAGTCAAAGATTTCTATGAACCTCTACAGGCTGTCCTTGACAAAGTGCCGGAAAAGGACATAATCATAATGCAAAGCATCTGGAATGCCAAGGTTTCCCAAGATGCGTACCACATAATGGTTTAGTGTATTAAGTAATTCGGATGAGAGTATAAACCGAGGTATAGTCTGTGCACGCACGCATTCCATCGCATGGACTTTAAAGATCCTGGCGCTCATGTCCTAGACGGGCGAGTGCTGGCTACACAAATACATCCAGCATGCTCTAGGTCCCTTCTCCCCATCCCCGATCGCCCAGGATTGAGCTCAGTCGTCTGGGAGTCAGACTATGTGCCAAAAGGCTGCAAGTGGGCGCCTCGGGCGGCTTGAGTTAGATCCTGTATCGACCAGCGCCTTGAGCAGCTCTTGAGCTGGTAAAGCGCTATATAAAATGTGATTAAATTAAATTTAAACATCTGGGGAGACACATGTGGACCCCATTGCAACAACGAGACAAATAACAGAGGTCTTAGACTCTTGGAGTTTGCCAGATACAATAATCTGATACTGGCAAACATGCTTGGTCCCCACAAAAAATCCAGACGATGGACCTGGCACAGTCCCAGCGGGGAGCATCACAACCAGATCGACTACATTATGGTCAAAAACCGCTTCAGATCAAGCGTCAACATTGGCAATACACGCACTTTTCCAGGAGCACACATCGGAAGCGACCACGACCTCCTGATGATGTCCTTCTGGCACCACTTAAAGAGAGTAAACAAAGTACAGTGCACCAGGCTAAAGTTCAACCAGGACAAACTGCAAAATCTGAAGGTGGCAGAAAAATTCCAAGCCACAATTGGAGGGAATTTGCACCACTGCTCGTTTTAGGAACTGGTGAAGTAGATGTCAACACCATGACCACCTCATTCAACTCAGCAGTGGCAGATGCAGATGCCGCCATCGAGATCCTTGGCAAGCACCGCCCAAAGAAGAAACCGTATAACACACTGCACTTTTGGACCTGTGTGACAAACGAAGAGAGATGAAAAGGAAAAAGAACACCTTGCAGGGAGCTGATGCCTACCGAAAATATACAGTGGCATCTGAAGAGGCCATGCGGGGGGCTGCTGAGGACGGAGAACGATGGAGTGCACTGGTTAAACAATCATCTGTGGTGCCCCAACGACTTCCGAGTTATGAGATAGGATAGGATTAGTACCTTTTACTCAAGCGCCCTCACCTACCCATCATCACACACACACACAGAAGGAACCAAGTGATTGTTTAAAAAAACGTGTAACATTTACGGTTATTTTAAACTCTAAAAAAAGCTGCTTTTAAAAGACATGACAAAAATGTAATTTAGCTTTCAGTTCATAGATGGGACCAAGTGCCAACAGTTTGTCAAAAGCAGGAACTTTTAGCGACAGACCAAATGCAGTTCTCTGCACAGAAATCTATTTAAAATGTACTCAAGAGGAGGATGGGTAAGGCCGGAGTTGTGCTGTGATAGTCTTCGTCATGACAGTACAGGGACCAACAAAGTACTTTGCTACCTTGCGCAAAAGCCAACAAAACTCCAAAGTGAAACATCCGGACCGCTCGGATTTTCTCCGGACAGTTTATGTCAACCTTCGAGAACAATCCAATTAGGATATCTTGCACTTACGCTAAAACTTTCACCGATATAATGTAAAAGTTTGAAAATTTAACATCAGACACACTTTAAAAACTATAAATGATAAAGCTTATTATTTATAACAGAAAGTAAAAGACCACACTGATGCAATTAAACCACACAAACAATAGGATTTGTGAACAGCACACATCAAAATCAGATAATTACCTTTCTTTCAAGAAAGTAAAAACATCCTGGGCTGAGATGAATTTTATCTTTTCTTTAGGCGTGGAACCAGCCATCTGCTGATTCCTGCAAATTTTAAAAGCAATTATATTTTCAAATGTTCATTAGGCCATAAAACACAGGCCCAGCGTAAGTTACGTTAATGCTAAGCGATAAAATGTAAAAGGAAAAGAGTGAAAAAAATCCGGGTCGGTATGGTTATGCATACATATTTTCCCTGGGTAATTATATCCTCTTCCAAATATTTTATCATATCTAAACCACATACAATATGTAAAATTGTATATGTTTGTAGTTCAAAAACGACAAATACACACAACAGTATTTGTGATATAAGTCACTCTGTAGACAAGAATAAAATTGGTGGTAACGTATAAAACAAAGAGAACGTGAATAAATAATGCAAATCAGTTTAATCATGTATTATCATCTTCAATAACTAGATCTAGGTGTATACGATCTATGTATGGTTTCATTTCAAACGATAATGTTATGAAACTGTTCTAGTTCTACGGCATAACATTTGCACAGTTTCGGGGATCTAGCAAAGAGCTTATAAATCTTCCACACACCACTCCACCCCCACCCTCCTCCACCCCCACCCTCTGTCAGTTTTGATTACCCACATCTTACTAATAAAGAAATACGATGAACCAACACTGCAACAAACAAACAAAACTCTGATTCCATAGTTGTCACCATTTTAAACACATAGAAGAACGTCTAGCACTACAGATCACGACGAGACATTGCAAAAGGTAAGGCGCCAACATGCTTTGAAGTCTCTTTTTTCGTCTGTGTAAAATCGTAGGCCTCAATTACTATAATATACTATAATATTACTATAATATATAATGTATCATAGTAATTGAGACCTACGAGTTTACAAAGACAAAAGAACTGGTTCAGAGCCTGTGTCAGCGTCTGTGGGCAAAGGGCCAGGCATCATTCCCTCTCCCTCAATTTTAGAACTAGATCTAAATATCTTGTTTCAATATACAAACGGTTAGCCATGCTTAGCTAACTTCTGACTTAAACAAACTTGTGTGCAATCAATGATAAATCATAATTACCTTCTGATCTCTGTAGACAAAGACAATTATGGCTCCTTCTGGCTGCAACTTTAGCGGCGGGCCCGCGAACAAGGGAGATACGTGAAATAACTTTATCGAATTATGTCCCTTTACACACACGCATGCTCCACACTCTGCTTGTAATTCTTGGAGCAAACGCAAAATCCACACTTCGCAGTTACTACTGAAAATGGGGCCCGGTCTGAAATTTCGTCAGAAGGCAAATTTTGCCTCGGGAATCTTGAATATGCAATAAAAAAAGTGAGGTCCGGGGATCGGACCCCACTTCAAAATTGGACCCCCATTTCAATGCAGTGTTTTAGGCCCTGGACCCCCAAGTCGTGCTTATACAACCACACACACACACACACGCCCCACACACACACACACACACACACACATACAGGAGTTGACCCCGTTAAGCGGTCTTTAACAATTTTCCATCATTACGCTGCCGGTATATATCTGGCTACCGAACAGCTCTATGAACTCCAAATTATTCCAAATTATGGAATTTGCTTCGTTTGTGCATTCTAAGAGCTGTGATATATAAATTATTTCTCTAAAGCAAGAAACATGGAAGTGTGATTTCTTACCATCATTGTGCAGCCATTGTGTGTGACCTCTTTGGCACTAACATTATGTGGTCATTGTGTGTAAGCTCATCTGTATCAACATTATGTGGTCATTGTGTGTAAGCTCATCCGTATCAACATTATGTGGTCATTGTGTGTAAACTCATGTGTACCATCATTATACGATCATTTTGTGTATGCTCATTTGTACTAACTTTATGCGGTCATTGTGTACCATCATTAAGTAGTCATGGTGTGTAAACTCTTATGTACCATCATTATGTAGTCATTGTTGGTAAGCTCATCTGTACCATTATTGTGTAGTTAATTTGTGTAAACTCTTATGCATTATTACCAGGCGGTCTGCAGGTGTACCATCATACTTATAAAGATGTTACATTCTAAAATTACATAATTTGTAAACTGATTTCAAATACATTGAATTGAAATCTTCAAAAAGACTTTATTGTAAATCTTTAGTGGATTTTAGTTAACTAGCAGTAGAACATGTTAAGGACATTTGTATTATGATGCTGAGAATATGAATAAACTTTTCTTGACTCACTATGAAAACTGCTTTGAAGTTTGATGCAGAATGTGCTTTAAAAAAACTTATGTAATCGTAACTGAGCTGAGCAACAGAATGAGAAAAAGATAGAGAAAAGGAAAACACAAATCGGTCAAATGGCTTCAGTATAAATGTATTCAAACTGTAATACATATTTTAATGTTCAAACAACTGGTATCGTGCAGTACTATGGACAAGACATAAACATGTGTGGTTTGCAGACAGTGGCAATGGGTGAGCTGGCATCTCCAAGATAGAAAATCACACTGGTTTTGCTTGATTGATTGATTGATTGATTAATTGATGCTTTAGGTCCAGCGGACTCTTCCGAGCCAAATCAGGACCGGACAACCCCCGATCCGCATAAAAGATCTGCTGAAACAACCCTAGTGAGAAAACTGAATGCCCTCCACCGGCCAGTCACTTTACAATAAAGACATCCCACGCAGGGGACGGCTGAGGCTTTACCCCAACTACTCGAACCCCCGGTTACAAAAACAAAATAGAATACAAACATCATTATAAATTATCAACAAAACACATACATATAAAATGCCTACAGTGCTAAATAATAACATCATAGGAAGCCCCAGTGACCACCCGGCAGAAAGCGTCCAATACTCCCAAGCTGATCCAACAGACCTCATACACAAACAAGGAGTCTTGTCCAGGAAGAGTTTTCAAGAAAAAAGGTAGGTCATTGATCTAGCGCAGAAGAAGATAGTATAGCAGAGTGATAGGACAGAATAATTGATTGATAGTTGCTTTAGGTCCAGCGGACTCTTCCGAGCCAAATCAGGACCGGACAACCCCCGATCCGCATAAAAGATCTGCTGAAACAACCCTAGTGGGAAAATTGAATGCCCTCCACCGGCCAGTCACATTACAATAAAGACAGTCCCCTATACGCTACTGTGTCCGGGGACGGTAGTCTACCTACTGAACTGAACTGAACGCTGAGGCTATACTCTTAATTTATCGAACCCCCGTTTACAAAATTGGAATAAAAATATGATAAAATATTAAAACAAAACACATACACATAAAATGCCTACATTGCTAAATAATATCATAGAAAGCCCTAGTGTCCATTTGGCAGAGAGCGTCCAATATCCCCAAGCTGACCCAATACACAAACGAGGAGTTTTGGGAGAGTTTTCAAGAAAAAAGGTAGATGACTGGTCTAGCGAAGAAGATAGTAGAGCTATAGAACAGAGTATGAATACGAAAACAACAAAGAAGAAAGACTGCTACAGTGGGAATTTAAACTACAGCACTAAATTTTCAGAAAGTGAGGATGCTATTCATACAGAAACCCCCGGCCACTCCACGGTGGTGTTACTTCCAACACACAAAAAAATAAAAAAATAATCAGTCAACTAACAAGAAAATGTAACAAAAAAATGTGTGTTTTTTTTAATTTAAAAAAGCACATATTTAACAACAAAAAACAAAAACAAAAAAGTGGGGAAAAAACCTACAACAACACTAATTAAAAAACATAAAAATCAATAAATTGCACATTTTGCAGACATCTTTACATACGCACGGAACGCACATTCATCACTCAGACATGCAAAGTCACTATTAGAAGATGGAAAGGGAATCTAATTTTAATTTTGAAATGTTTAGATTGACTGCATCCAATATTTTTATTGAAGGGAGCGAGGAAACCAGAGTACCCAGAGAAAACCAACAGTGACCTGAAAAGCCTCGTACCTAAAAGTCGCACAAGTTCATCCCTTGATATTTGATATTCGAGCTTCGATATTTTTATTTACACTGCCCAAGCACGAACATCGACATAAGAGATTCGGCTATTAATTTGCATAACTTCGTGTAACATAAAATTAATATGGGTGCTTGGGCTGTGTCAATAACGAATGGTGGTTTAATTGAATGAATGATTACAAGTACATCAATGTCTTATAAATTTCCTGAAAACCTGTAGCAGACTACTTAGTAAACAGGGCAACATACAAACCATTATTTCAAAGTGCTGCAGTCACACAAAGCTGTGCACGGTATCTACTATGATTGCTAAAGGATGCTCTAAAATAAAATAGAAAGATCATTCAAACACTGAACCATTTCACTATAAGTATTTAGGGCACTGTTCGGGATGCATATTTGCAGACAATAGGACAGAGCTGCTCAAAGTGCTGGCCGATACAGGATCTAGCCAAAGCGGCCCAAGGCGCCAACCTGCAACCTCTGGGCGCATAGTCTGATGCTCAACCTGCAACCTCTGGACATATAGTCTGACTCTCAAACGACTGAGCACAATCCTGGGCGATGAGGTATTGGACCTAGTTGAGTGCAAAGTGTATTTAGGTAGCTGGCACTCGCCCAGCTAGAACATGAGCGTCAAGATCTTTAAAGTCCGTGCAATGGAATGCATGCATGCAAACTTGATCTCAGTTTATACTCTCATCTGAAATACTAAAAGAAATGTTATCTTTTCCAATTGCCCACTGCATGCTTACCTAAACTAAACACTTCAAAATATAATCGATTTTTTTCACGCGCACCCAACTGTCTTAATTATGTTCATGGCATTGTACATGTGCCCTTGACCCATCCAGCTCACACGAAATCTCTATTACCAATCATATTTGGCATTCACCCTAAGACAAGCATACATTTAATTTGATCTTTAACGATTCTTACATCTCATGAAAACTGACAGTGGACGCATCAAAATATTGATTACACCTCATCAATAAAGATCATGCATAGTCCATTTCGCCATTTCCATTTGTTTGGTTACTGCTCCCTCTAAACATGACACAGCACACTATTCAATTTCAACAAGTTAGATTGTCAGAATTTTTTAGCAACAATTTATTCACGGACTAGAGAAAGCAGTACCAGCACAATTTGTGTCCCCAACGATTCATGCTTTCAGTCACATACTGTCCTGTACAACGAGACGGAAATACTGTAGAATTACAGAAGGAAAGAACACTGAACGTTTACATTACATAATTGTTGCTTTAGGTCCAGCGGACTCTTCTGAGCCAAATCAGGACCGGACAACCCCCAATCCGCATAAAAAAAGATCTGCTGAAACAACCCTAGTGGGAAAACTGAATGCCCCCCCACCAGCCAGTCACTTTACAATAAAGACATCCCACGCAGGGGACGGCTGAGGCTTCACCCCAACTTATCGAACCCCCGTTTACAAAAACAAAATAGAATACAAACATCATTATAAATTATCAACAAAAAACATACATATAACATGCCTACATTGCTAAATAATAACATCATAGGAAGCCCTAGTGACCACCTGGCAGAAAGCGTCCAATATTACCAAGCTGATCCAACAGACCTCATACACAATTGATTGATTGATTGATTGTTGCTTTAGGTCCAGCGGACTCCTCCGAGCCAAATCAGGACCGGACAACCCCCGATCCGCATAAAAGATCTGCTGAAACAACCCTAATGGGAAAATTAAATGCCCTCCACCGGCCAGTCACTTTACAATAAAGACATCCCACGCAGGGGACGGCTGAGGCTTTACCCCAACTACTCGAACCCCCGGTTACAAAAACAAAATAGAATACAAACATCATTATAAATTATCAACAAAACATATACATATAAAATGCCTATATTGCTAAATACTAACATCATAGGAAGCCCTAGTGACCACCCGGCAGAAAGCGTCCAACACTCCCAAGCTGATCCAACAGACCTCATACACAAACAAGGAGTCTTGTCCAGGAAGAGTTTTCAAGAAAAAAGGTAGGTCATTGATCTAGCGAAGAAGAAGATAGTATAGCACAGTGATAGGACAGAGCAGGAAAGGGAAAGAGTAAATGAGGAAGACAGCGATAGTGGGAATTTAAAGCACTAAATTTCCAGAAAGTGGGGATACTATTTATACTGAAACCCCCGGCACCCCAAACAAGGAGTCTTGTCCCGGAAGAGTTTTCAAGAAAAAAGGTAGGAGACTGATCTAGCGAAGAAGACGATAGTATAGCAGATTGATAGAACAGAGCATTACATTACATTACATTACATTACATGATTATTGTTTTAGGTCCAGCGGACTCTTCCGAGCCAAATCAGGACCGGACAACCCCTACCAATACCATGTAATGTGGACAAAAATGTTGGTCATTAGACAGAGACACTTGAATCCCAGCAAAGGTACAGAAAAACTATCATTATCAATAATGTTGTGCAACTGATTTTTCTGTACCTTTGCTGGGATCCAAGTGTCTCTGTCTAATGACCAACATTTTTGTCCACGTTAATAATAATAATAATAATAATAATAATAATAATAATAATTACTGTATTTATAATGCGCTTATCTTATAATAATTATAACTCTAAGCGCGCACTCACAACTCACGCACGCATGTGCACGCTTTAGACAATGACACATGTAACAATTACGCAAAAAATACATTCACTCAAATATACTCATACCACAAACAGACAAGACACTATATGCAAGAGACAGCTGGCGATGGGGTGCGTAGTGAGGTCATAGTGTTAGAACTGTTTGAAAAGGTAAGTTTTGAGGGCAGACTGGAAGGAGGTGGGAGAGGGTTTCTGACGGAGAGAGAGTGGAAGAGTGATCCAGATGGATGGGCCGTAGACAGAGAAGGAGCGGGACCCGAACGTGCTGAGTTTGGAGCGAGGAATGCGGAGGCGGAGAGGGTCGGAGGCAGAGCGAAGAGAGCGAGAGGGAATGTATGGGTGAAGTAAGTCAGAGAGATAGAGAGGAGCGGAGTTGTTGAGGGACTTGTAGCAGAGAGACAAGGTCTTGTATTGAATGCGTTGGGAGATGGGAAGCCAGTGTAGGGCTTTGAGCAAGGGAGTGACGTGGTCAGATTTCTTCTTTCTGAGGACGAGGCGGGCAGTATTGTTTTGAACGCGTTGGAGAGGGAGAGTGGTGGAGCGGGGAAGGCCGGAAAGAAGGGAGTTGCAATAGTCGATGCGAGACAGGATGAGGGAGACAGCAAGTTTGGTGGCTGCTTCAGTGGTGAGGTATTTTCTGATCTGACTGATTCGACGGAGGTGGAAGTAGCAGGCCCGGGCGGTTGCAGAGACAAAGCTAGTCATTGAGAGAGAAGAGTCAAGGATAACGCCAAGGTTCTTGGCAGAGTCGGAGAGAGGGATAGAGGTACCGTCAAGCTGAAGATGGAGAGAGGAGGGGTGCTGAGGGAGTTTCTGGCGTGTGCCTACCAGCATGGCTTCCGTTTTGTCGTCGTTCAGTTTAAGTTTGTTTGCTGTCATCCAGTCCTTCACGTCTTCACAGCAGTCGGCCGTGCGAGTCAGGAGTGCCTGAATGTTGTCAGGTTTGTCTTTGTCTTGTAGTTGTGAGTCGTCAGCATAGAAGTGGTGGTTTATGTGATGAGACTGGATGATGTTGGTCAGAGGGGAGGTGTAGAGTGTAAAAAGGACCGGACCCAGGACAGATCCCTGAGGAACTCCGCAGGAGAGCCTAACTGGGTCAGAGGATATGCCATCGATGATAACGGACTGCCGTCTGTCGGAGAGGTAGGAAAGAAACCAGGAGTGAGCGGAGTCAGTGATGCCAAAGGAGTGTTGAAGGCGGTGGAGGAGGATAGAATGGTCAATAGTGTCGAAGGCGGCAGAGAGATCGAGTAGGGTAAGAAGGGAGATGTTGCCTGAGTCAGTTGAGGGAAGAAGATCGTTCAGAATATGTAAAAGGGCTGTTTCAGTGCTGTGGTGCTTGCGATAGGCAGACTGGAAGGGACTGAGGAGATTGTTGATGGTGAGGTGAGCGTTGAGCTGGTTGAGGACAACCTTTTCAAGTAGCTTAGACAGAAAAGAGAGATTGGAGACTGGGCGATAGTTTTTGAGGTCATTTGGGTCAAGGTTGTGTTTTTTGAGGAGAGGGCGAACGATGGCAGACTTGAAGAGATCAGGAACGGAGCCAGTCTCTAGAGAGGTGTTGATGATATCGGTGATGAAAGGCAGAAGTTTTGGGAGACCGTCCAAATACAGGGAAGCTGGGAGGGGGTCTAGTTCACAGGTTTTGAGAGACATAGTCTTTATGATTTTGAGAACTTCTGCCTGAGAGAGAGAGCGGAAAAATGAGAGGGGGGTGCCTGTGAAGGGGGAGTCAGGAGGGCAAGGCGGAGATGGTAGAATGTCAAGTGTGTTGCGCAGAGATTGAATTTTGTCAGAGAAATAGGTGGAAAAGGCGGATGGGAGTTCTTCTTTTTTGTGTGTGTTGGGGAGTGGAGATTCTTTAGGTGTGCCTAAGAGTTTGTTCATCGTAGCGTAGAGAGTTTTGGAAGAAGTGGATTCTAGGATTTTGTTTTGGAGGTGTTTGCGTTTGGCATCAGAGATCAGTCTGCAGACTTTGGATCTGATGGTTTGGAAAATCTGTCTGTGAACGGTTAGGCCAGATAAGCGCCAACGGCGCTCAGCTTGCCGACGCTCACGCTTGGCCGTTGCTATCTCATGGGTGAGCCAGGGGGAAGGGAGTCGGTCGGGCCTGGAGCAGGAGGTGACAGGGGCATGGTTGTCAAGAAGTTTACGGAGAGAGGAATCAAAGTGAGATGCAAGATCAGAGGAGGAAGAGTCAGAGAGAAGGTCGACAGCTTCGGCGAAGAAGATCTCACGGTTGACAGGTTTTAGTTTGCGGCGAGAGACAAGGAGTTGTTGTTTGTGAGGGGGAGGTAGATTGAGGAAGACGAGAATAGCGAGGTGGTCGGAGGGGAGTACAGAGGAGATGTCAGAGTCGAGAAAGTTTATCGGAGGTGCGAGTGATGATCCAGTCAATGGTGTGGCCAAGACGGTGAGTGGGTTGTGTGATGTGTTGTGTAAGATTGTGGTTTGAAAGTGACCTGCATAGGCGTTTTGTGTCCGGGTGATCAGGTTTGTCAAAGTGAAAGTTGAAATCACCAAGGAGGATGTGTTTGCCGGATCGTGTGCTGTAATGGTCGAGGAGGAGGTCAAATTCAGTAAAGAACATAGAGTTGGTGAGTTTGTTTTGGGAGCTAGGCGGAGGGCGATAGATGCAGGAGAAAATGACTGAGTGGCCGGGGAGTGTTGCTTTGGCCTCGACATATTCAAATGAGGGATGTGTGAAGGGCAGAGATTGAGTGAAAGAGAGGTGAGCAGAAAGGCAGTCCCTGTAAATGATGGCAATGCCGCCTCCCCTATAAGCGCGCGGAAAGGAGGCAAGTCGGTAGCCACTCGGAGTGGCGCTTGCGATAGTAGGTTACGTTACATGGTATTGGTATTGCTTACTATCCAAAAATCCTATTTGAATCAATTATAAAAAAATATTCACATTATAATATTTATTAAAAAAACAACAAGAAAAAATGCATGCGCACAAGCACACACATCACTTACGTGCAAGCACACCAATCACCCAGTTACATGCATATGAGAGCTAGTAGGCCTATGTCTCCACCAATCACCCAGTTACATGCATCAGAGCTTGTGGGCCTATGTCTCCACCAATCACCCAGTTACATGCATCAGAGCTAGTGGGCCTATGTCTCCACCAATCACCCAGTTATATGCATAGCAGAGCTAGTGGGCTTATGTCTCCACAACCTCCCCGGCTGGTCATGATAAAAGTAAATAAAAACGAATACTTTTCCATGTACAAACTGTTTTTTCCTTGCCACTAGTTATATTCTAACATTCTTTATACTTCTCAATAGCTAAGGTAAAAATAATGAGTCTGAATCAGGACTGTAGAAATATCTACAGTTGGCAGGTAGAGGTGGTGGAGACGCAGGCCTACTAACTCTGCTACACAGTGTGATTGAACACCACATAAATGAGGAATGTACATGTCCATGGTATTCTCTCTCACCTCTCTTCACTCCAAAGCCAATAAAGTTTCTGAATTTTCCTTTCTTGCCAAGGTCGACAAACAAGTCGAAGGAAAGTGAAAGTGTTTGCTCGAACATTTCAACTTGCAAACATAATTTAGGCTGCTTGACCGTTTCTACCGGCACAGTTCTGCAGTTCAAAATATAGTTCTCAGTTTCACAAACCTAAAAAATAGTAGGGATCTTTCACACATACCACTTGATGCTACATGGGTCATTTTTGGTGCCATTCATATACAGGCAATTGCCTTGATCACAGAATTTTCAGTAATTGGTTTCAAACGACGTTCTACATTACATTACAAATTGTTCCACAAAACCACGCTGTCATCAAAGGTTGTCTACACAGTGCATACACGCAGCCATTTAGTGCATGAAGTCTTTACCAGTGAAAAGGTTTAGTGTACTTAAAACATGAGGAATCACAACATCACACTATTTTTGGAGAGCTGCAATGGTGCAGTAGTGGACCATCAGTCTCAAAAGTTCAGAGTTTGGCATCTAGAAGTTTCTGAAGCAGTGCAGGTGTGACTGAAAAGAATCGAGTCCCTCATACACAGAGTTTGTACACAGTGTTTTTATCTAGCTGCGTTAGCTGTTGCTGTGGCCCGATTTCTTACAAAATCTTTGATGTTTTTCCAAGTTATGTGCCTGAGAACAGGTTCTTTTTGAAGGCAGTCTTCTATAACAGCTTTACCAGGTAAGGTGTGGAGGTGAATGTAGCGACCCAACTGTCGATAACAAGCTGCTACTTCCTCTTTACTCCATGGACGCCTGGCTGGATGCTCTGCAGAAAAACCCAAATGTTACTTCAGGGGCGTCGCACACGGGGGGGGGGGGGGGCAGGGGGGCAATAAAAAAAAAAGAAAGAGAGAGAGAAAGAAGAAAAGAAGAAGAAGAAGAAGAAGAAGAAGAAGAAGAAGAAGATTTCAATCGATAGAGGAAGGCAGGAAGAATCAATAATTAAAAAAATCACCATATTTTTAAACCGTAGTGTAAAGGGCTAACGTACGAAATAATATTACAATAATCTATTAGCATGTGCCTGTGTTTCACAACAAAATATTTCGTGGCGCTAATAGTCCGTTAGGTGGCCTATGACCCCCCTTAACCCCCCCTAGGGAATTTATGAGACATATATCCGCAGGTACCCTGGTCATCAAGTTACTGATTGCCGGTTGTTTGGTTTTGATAAACGGGTGGGTTTGGGTACCAGACAGCCCAGAAGGGCCCATTTTTCCTTCTTTGGGCCCTATATTTGCAATTGGGCGGTATGGTTCATTGGAGAGCTGTTGTGTTAAGGTTTATCAACATAGTTCTAATCAGTTTACAGTTTTTGGAAGATAATTGATTGTTATTTGTGTTAGTATGTGTTTTGTGATAATATCATGTTCTTTAAGGGCATGGCTGGCGTACGCCTCTTGGCGTAAGGGTAAAAACCCGTTTTCACAATCTGCGACCTATACAGTTCCGTTTTGTTTTCATTTGGCCTATCTTATACATGATATCTACATGACTTATGAAATCTAGCAGTTGATTCCAAGTGCCTGGTGAAGGTACTCGACTTACTGGGGACCTGGTGCCCTGATTTGGGTAAGAATACCCTCCGAGAATTACCCTTCTGTGCGGTCTCTATCTTACACAACTGAACACTTCCCCTTGTGGACCAAACAAGGCAAATACCATCTAATGCCTTTGTTATCAAGCAACTGATTTCAGGCTGTCTAGTTTTGATAGCCCCAAATTGTGGCTGTAGCATTTACAGATGCAAGGGTACCCCCTAAAAGCAGCTGTTCACATACTCTGTAAGTGTAAGTCATGTTTTGGCACTTCTGCTCACTTGTGGCAATTTTCTTGGTTTTACATTTTAAAGAAAATACAATCACATGTAAAATAATCGAAGACTGCTTGACATCAAGAAAATCGCCACCCCCGTTGGGGTGCCGGGGGTTTCAGTATAAATAGTATCCCCACTTTCTGGAAATTTAGTGCTTTAAATTCCCACTGTCGCTGTCTTTCTCATTTGCTCTTTCTCATTCCTGCTCTGTTCTATCAATCTGCTATACTATCTTCTTCTTCGCTAGACCAGTCACATACCCTTTTTCTTGAAAACTCTTCCGGGACAAGATTCCTTATTTGTGTATGAGGTCTGTTGGATCAGCTTGGGAATATTGGACGCTTTTTGCCAGGTGGTCACTATGGCTTCCTATGATGTTATTAATTAGCAATGTAGGCATTTTATATGTATGTGTTTTGTTGATATTTTATAATGATGTTTGTATTCTAATTTGTTTTTGTAAATGGGGGTTCGATAAATTAGAGTACAGCCTCAGCGTCCCCTGCGTGGGATGTCTTTATTGTAAAGTGACTGGCTGGTGGAGAGCTTTCAGTTTTACCATTAGGGTTGTTTCAGCAGATCTTTTATGCGGATTGGGGGTTGTCCGGTCCTGATTTGGCTCGGAAGAGTCCGCTGGACCTAAAGCAATAACCATGTAATGTAATGTAATGTAAAGAAAATCGCCAAGCACATTGGTGAAGAGATCTGCGCCATCTTGCCGGCTATTCATGCCTACAGCGGGTGTGACACGACCAGCACTTTGGTGCGCAAGGGCAAAATCAGCCACATCAAGATCCTGAAGAAGCATCCTGAGTTCCAAATTGCATTTGCTAAGCTTGGTGCCACAGAAGATCTCGACAACACAGCATTAGCAGAGCTCGAGCGCTTCACTTGTCTGCTGTGTGGTCTTCCCTTAGATGACATCAACAAAATCAGGTACCAGAAGTTTGTCGAACGATTCTCAACAAAAGAAGGGCAGCTTCTCACTTCATATGATGGTGTAGACATGAGCCTGCTCCCACCTTGCAAGGATTCACTCAGAATGCATCTTGAAAGAGCTCATTATCAGGCAATGATCTGGAGACAGGCAGACATACCTTCACCTAAACTGCCTTCGCCAGAGCATCATGGCTGGGAAAAAAGCAATGGGCAGCTGCAGGTAAAATGGACCAAGGGAAACCTGATGCCAGAGGAACTCCTTGACGTCATGCTGGAGACACCACTTGAGACACTTCTGAACACAGAGAATGAATCTCCAGACACAGATAATTTCAAAGACGTAGTCTTCTTGGATGAGGACAAAAAACGACAATTAAAGTAAACTACGGAGCATTCCTTAGTCAAGAACAATAAGAAATGCTTCAATACTTCCAACCCGCTGGTTTTGCAATTCCAGTATTGCCAAAGAGCATTTGTAGTTTTTGATACATGTATAAATTTGATGTATTGGCTGTAATTGTGACTTTAATGCGTGTAGTCATATTTAGTCATATTGTCACTCTATAATTAACGAAAATGTTCCATGACAGTATTTTGTTGATGATTTAGTTTGTACTTAAGTACAACGTACAGTAAAGATTTGCTTATGTGTATGACATAGCATCAATTTTTAGTATCAGAAACCAGTTCTGCAATTTAATATCAAAAACAAGGTTTTAGTTACTTTTTGTTTTTTCAGTTATTGAAAACATTTTAATTTTATGCTTAGTGTGGTTGAATGGTTATGATAAAAACCACCTTTGCTGTTAATGATACTTTACTTAAAATAAGTCAAAAACCTGTTATTTTCTGTAACTGTTTCTTTGTTTGCTCTCTCTCTCTCTCTCTCTCTCTCTCTCTCTCTCTCCTCTCTCTCTCTCTCTCTCTCTCTCTCTCTCTCTCTCTCTCTCTCTCTTACTCTCTCTGGGTTCTTTCATTTAAAGATGATTACAATCAAAATTGTGTAAAGACCTCACTAGTGCAATGCAATGTGTGGTAAATAGTCCGTTGGTTATAGGCGTCAAATGACGTCATAAAAACAACAGGATAGTTCATTTAGTACTTCCACAATTGTATGTGCGCCACAACCCCTTGGGGTCATGAGCAATCTTGCCACTGTAGATTGTTCTAACCTATAAAGGGAAAAGTGAAAGCCCCAGTTGAAAACCTGTCTTGCCTTTGTAGGCATGACTGACTCACTGCGGCAACAGTCCCCCCCCCATTCCCCCCCCCCCCCCCCCGTTGGAGTGCCGGGGGTTTCAGTATAAATAGTATCCCCACTTTCTGGAAATTTAGTGCTTTAAATTCCCACTGTCGCTGTCTTCCACATTTGCTCTTTCCCATTCCTGATCTGTCCTATCACTCTGCTATACTATCTTCTTCTTCGCTAGATCAATGACCTACCTTTTTTCTTGAAAACTCTTCCTGGACAAGACTCCTTGTTTGTGTATGAGGTCTGTTGGATCAGCTTGGGAGTGTTGGACGCTTTCTGCCGGGTGGTCACTAGGGCTTCCTATGATTGTATTATTTAGCACTATAGGCATTTTATATGTATGTTTTTTGTTGATGATTTATAATGATGTTTGTATTCTATTTTGTTTTTGTAACCGGGGGTTCGAGTAGTTGGGGTAAAGCCTCAGCCGTCCCCTGCGTGGGATGTCTTTATTGTAAAGTGACTGGCCGGTGGAGGGCATTCAATTTTCCCACTAGGGTTGTTTCGGCAGATCTTTTATGCGGATTGGGGGTTGTCCGGTCCTGATTTGGCTCGGAATAGTCCGCTGGACCTAAAGCAACAATCAATCAATCAATCAATGTGCGCCACAAAGGAGTTAAGAACTACAACCACAATAAAAGAAAAGTTGTTTACAACTTGCAAACACCGTGTCCGGGGACGGTAATCTACTCCACTGAACTGAACTTGCAAACATAAGCGTTTTGGCTTTAGGAAGCAGAAAGGTATGATTCACAGAGGGAAAATCGCCGATCGATTTTGTAAAAACCTTTAATTTGTACCCCAGCCATGCTCTTAATGAACATGACATTATCACAAAACACATACTAACACAAACAACAATCAATTATCTTCCAAAAACTGTAAACTGATTAGAAATATGTTGATAAACCTTAACACAACAGCTCTCCAAAGAACCATACCGCCCAATAGCCAATATAGGGCCCAAAGAAGGAAAAATGGGCCCTTCTGGGCCGTCTGGTACCCAAACCCACCAGTGTACAAAAACCAAACAAGCAGAAATCCAAAGAAGGTATGATAGGCTAACAGAAAAACATAATCTTCAAAATTCCCTTAGGGGGGTAAGTGTTTCACTTCCTACCTAACGGACTATAACGCAATCACCGGGCAGCAGAGCTGGCTTTCGCTGTTTGAAAGAAGTGTCATTTCATCACGCAAAGAGCAAAATTAACAAAACAATGGAATCGTCTGTTTTCCAGGTTTGTTGATATCAATTATTTACTTTAGTCTGTAAAATGAGTAAGGCAAGGGTGAATGTGCAAGTGTCAATAAATAGTTGAGGTGCGCGATATTTTTTAATTTAGATTTAGTTTGTTGATAGGCCTACACGTGCACGTGCTTTGATCGCAAAAGGGGAAAAAAAGGACCCGTTCGCTTTTCTGAAGCCAAACAAAGCACCTGGTCCAGACAGCATCCATCCTAGGCTTTTGAGGGCATGTGCTGAGCAGTTAGCTGGCATATTTCAGGCTATTTTTAACATGAGCCTTCTGACAGGAAAGATCCCATCACTGTGGAAAACTTCTAGAATAGTCCCCATCCCAAAACAAGCAATCTGCAAAGAGAACAATGACTATAGGCCTATAGCACTGACCCCTGTAGTGATGAAATGCCTTGAAAGACTGGTGCTGAAGAGGCTTTTGCAGCAAACTGAGGATCAGATGGACCAGCTTCAGTTTGCCTACAGGGCTAGTAGAGGCACAGACGATGCTACCATCCTGATCGTCCACAGCATTCTGAAGCATCTGGAGAAGCCCAACACCTCAGCGAGAGTACTATATGTTGATTTCAGCTCTGCATTCAATACTGTTAGGCCTAGTCTCATGTACGACAAGTTGAACGCCTTGTCAGTCAGTCCCCAGATCATCAAGTGGATCATCGACTTCCTGGTCGGTCGGTCCCAGCACGTTGCCGTGGACGGTGTCATCTCAGATAGTATCATGATCAGCACAGGTAGTCCGCAAGGATGCTGTCTGTCACCGACGATCTTCACCTTGTATACTAATGACTGCAGAGCCACTAGTGAGAAGAACACACT
Source organism: Oncomelania hupensis (assembly GCA_036898135.1). NCBI lineage: Eukaryota > Metazoa > Mollusca > Gastropoda > Littorinimorpha > Pomatiopsidae > Oncomelania > Oncomelania hupensis. The sequence continues at coordinate 1,515,244 of CM072517.1, forward strand.
CTCAAAGTTCGCTGATGACTCAGCACTGGTAGGGCTGATAGAGAACGACGACGACACAATGTACAGGCAGGATGTCGACAAACTGGTAGAGTGGTGTGACAGGAATAGCCTGGACCTCAATGTAGGAAAAACAAAAGAGATGACAAGTGACTTTAGAAAGGTGAAAAGAGTCACAGAACCATTGGTGTTAGGGGGGATGGAGGTAGAACAGGTACAAGAATACAAATATTTGGGCACTACCATCAGCTCTGATCTCACATGGTCAAAACACATAGACAAAGTAGTTAGCAAGTGTAACTCAAGGCTGTATTTTCTGAGAAAGCTCAAACAGTTTAAAGTCTGTCCTGAAATTCTTGTATTGTTTTACAGAGCCAGCATCGAAAGTGTTCTGACCTTTAACCTGATGGTGTGGTACTTTGGTAGCACTGCAGAGGACAAACACAGACTAGAAAGAGTAGTCAAACAGGCAGAGAGGGTAGTGGGGGTTGTTTTTCCAAGCCTGGATGAATTGGTGCACCACAGAACCATCACCAAAGCACACAAAATTGTTGGAGATGAGTCGCACCCCCTGCATGATCAGTTCGCACTAATGCCATCTGGGCGTAGGTACCGTGCTGCCAAGTGTAGAACTTCCCGCATGCAGAAGTCTTTCATACCATCCGCCATCTCGGTCCTGAATGGTATAAGGTAGCTGGAACAATGAGCTGCCCCTACCCCCCATAACCTAAATTTTGCAGTAATGTGACCATGTGTATAGTGTAGTAGTGCTCCTATCATCATTATTATTTATTGTCATTGTGTCTTTATACCTACATCTGTGCCTGTATTTGATCACTGAGACTGTTGAAACATGTAGTTGCTTTTTGTTTTTAGTCTTATAATTGTTATGCTAGATCTTCTTAATTGTCTCAGAGATTGGTAGTGTCTCAGTGCGCACTGAACAGGATGATACACTGTGCATATATGTAATTTATTATTGTTGTTATCATTATTGCTATTGTTTTGTTAGTATGATACACAGTGCATATATGAAATTTATTATTGTTATTATTATTGCTATTGTTTTGTTAGTATTGTTAGTATTATTATTTCCTGTAATTGTTTTAGGGTTTTACATGTTTATATGTTCTGCGACTGAACTTTTAGACACCAATATGTTGCGATTTAAACTAGCTTTTTAATACAATGACCTTCTATTTATTATTGATATTATTACTCAATAGTATTAGCCCCATTCAATTGCTCTTGTGGTTGAATGTTTTGCATATGACTGCTCAGCTGTTCGGTGTTTATATCCGGGAAGTTGTCTCCCCTATGGGTATCCCTGGGAAACCCGTTGTGCAGACGAGCAGACTAGATTAGAAGCAAGCGACACACGAGACTTCACTTCACATACACGGACACTACGTACCAATAAAATACGCACCTCCCTCTCCCCTGCAGACATACGGTATCCGTCATTCATGGAAACTCAGCAATAAGCAACACTTTTAGCAGCACAACCACATCACCACTACACATGTTCAACTTTGGGTCGGAACCTTCAGAGCTAGCCGTAAATTCCAGGTACAATTCCCGTATAACACAGGTGATGTGATACAATAAGTAGCAGTGTGATATTCTTTTGCTGTGATACAATGACGGTGTGCGAGTCGATGTTGCGTGAATGTCTTTTTAAAATTTAAATGTCTTTTACATTTGTAACGGGTTTTTATATGTTCTTTCTATGCGCTAAGCAATTTCTCTATGTATTTGGAGCCAATAAAAAGTTGAAGTTGAATAACGTGGGCTTGACTGCTTTGATTATTACACCACCACCCCCACACCCCACCCCCCATTATAGGTTTCACTTGGTTTGTTTGTTTGTTTGTTTTGTTTGTTTATGTGTCCGCGAATAGATCTCCGATGTTTGTGGACTGAACTAGCTGAGATTTTGTTCATGGACTACTAGTAAGATCATCTGTGATCACAAAGACAAAAGGCACTCAGACAGACAGTATTTTGCTTTAGAGAAACTGCGAGTAATATACGCCCTAGTAAAACAAATTGATCAATTGACTGATTTTCTGAAACTGGTAGTGGAAGTGTTTGGTCATTATATGTATGCAATATGCAAAACGAGTTGTGATTTATAGAGAAGACACAATTTCAACCTAGATGATCTTGCGGCAGGTAATTAATGTTCGTGTTTCCTGGTTTTAATCATTATCACATATCGCTAATCATGTATTTGTAGTTTCTGGAAATGAATCTTGTATTTTCAGTAAAGAAGAACATAAATAATTAAATGTTTATACTCTCAGTCTTTCCGTTGGATGAAGGTACGAGGATATATTACAGGGTGCGTCCCGCTTGTCAGCCCCTCCCCCCTCCCCCACCTCCCCGTCGACAGGGTTGCCCCCCCCCCCCCCCCCCCAATATTTTGGACCGTGCGACGCCCCTGTACTTGTTTACTATATAAAGCCCAACTGTGGTAATATTTTACAACCAACCGTAATTAGTAAATTGTGTGGGGTGGGAGGAAGAAAATAGGGAGGATGCGTGGGGGTGAAAGAGGGTGTCCACTAGGGATAAATCCATAGCTTCAAGAGTTTTTAAGATATAATGTGGAGATATTTCGAAGCACAATCAACAGGTTTTCTACTTTCTAGGTGCAGCCAATGAAACTGTCGGATAATTAATTATATTTACTAGTTTAGATGTGAATATCAATATAACATTTTCCAAGTATTTAGCAGTCAGTTGAAACTTTTTATTTACTGCAACAATGTGACAATGTTACGGATATAAAATTAAATGCTTTACTGTCATAAGCAGGCAGAATTCTATTAAAAAAAATTGTGGTCGGTGGTGTATTCCCGTCCTGTACTGTGCAATCAATACATGCTTGATACGGTCTAACAACCCCTGTTTTTAACTGACAGTACGAGTTCATTACAGCCACCTTAATAAACTGCACGGTCTCTTTGTTAATAAAGAGAGAGAGAGAGAGAGAGAGAGAGAGAGAGAGAGAGAGAGAGATATAGAGAGAGACACAGAGAGAGAGAGAGAGAGAGGAGGGGGGGGGGGGAAGGGAAAGGCAAAAAAACAAACGAAAATCAACTTTATTAAATGTCCGATACATTATGGCGAAGTTAGTAGATAATTTTGGAGAAAATAAAAATAAATATAACATAGTGTCAACCACAAACACTATCCTTTGTACCCAGGCTTCCGTAATTTGTTAATTTCTAACCTTCAAGCTGAATTATATTTTTCAATTTCGTATTTTATTTTTAGATATCTGTTAAATGCAGAATTTCCCATCGTTAAGACAGCTAAAGATCACATCCGGTACATTCACCAACATTTAGATCTCGGCATGTGTATGCTGTTTTTGTACAGTAGTTAACTGTCACTATGTGGCAGTGTTAGCTTAATGCAGTTGCCAACACTATGCGAGATTGTGGTCAGTGACCTTAATCAGTTTCAAGTTCATGCAAGTATGGACACTTACGTACAAAGTAACACTATCATAATAATATAAATAAATGTAAAAGTCAGAAATATTAACTAATAAAGAAATTTCTGGATTCAAATTTTAAATATACTTACTTTCTGATTGCTTTCCAGGCGAATTGTAAACCTCAGAATTTCCAGAACATTCTAAAAAAGAAAAAAATCCATAAGTACTCAATGACTGTCAAATTAATGACTGACAAATGTGGCAGTGTTAGCTTAACACAGTTTCTTACAAACACTATATGGACATTGTGGTCAGTAACCATAAACTACTATTGTTTATTTATTTATTTACATATTTACATCTGACAATGTTGTTCATACAAAATGGCATGCCTCTCCCTTTAGTCGTCGGTTGGTGAATGGACCCTGAATTTCACCAACACTATGTGAATGGTTGTGTATTCTGTTTTTGTTCAGTTGTTTACTTTCACTGTACCACTACTAGTAGTATAGGAGCAAAATGAGCATGTGATTTTCCTACACATTTCATTATCATACTCATAGCAATAAAATATATTTTTAAACTGTGGAAGTATATCTAACTGGTGTTTAAAGTTATTTATGCTTGGTGCATTATTAAGTGAAATAGCTAGATTAGTCCAGTTAGTAACAACTCTGCTAGAAAACAAAAACTTCATATTTTCGTATTGGAATGCTGAATAAATACTTTTCCTTCCAACATTCATGTAAAGAAAAAACAAACATCAGAACTGATAATTAATTTGAATTAACCAACGTGATTCTGAATCAACAATGGAAGGAAACAAAGTAGAATTAGATCTAGAACAGTGCTGTCATGTAAAGAAAAAACAAACATCAGAACTGATAATTAATTTGAATTAACCAACGTGATTCTGAATCAACAATGGAAGGAAACAAAGTAGAATTAGATCTAGAACAGTGCTGTCAGTAGAAGAGGGATGGAGACGCAGCATGCCATGAAAGTGGCACTAGATTCAATGGACTCTCCACAGAAAAAGGGAAGAAAAAATGTTGAATTTTCACTGACACTAGCATCCATGGTTTTCTCATAATAATGGCACAAATACATAAGCACTCAAAGTAAATAATTAACAAACGAAAAATCAACTAAAGCACAGCAACTTACCAGCGGCTCTTTTCAATTCAAGATGGCGACTTGTGCACACTTGTTTTCAAAAACTAGTTCCCTCTCTCTCCTTAGTGTGTGATTTCACGTCTACTTTTTACAGCACAAATGCTGCCGTGATACACACGCGTGTGTTAAGGGTCGTGTGTGACCATCAATGAATTTCCCGCGTTATGCTGCCTAAACCAATCACAGCTCGGATTATAATTTATGCATATTTTAGAGGTTAGGGAGTTCAAAAATCGCAATTGTGCATTATGCGGTCGGCAGCATAAAGAGCGAGGCAGCATAACGTGAGTGTGTAACCATACGATTGGCAGCCTAACGGAGTCAACACAAACGCACACACACACACACACAAATATACATCTTTAACAATATTTTATGATGAATTTATACACGCACACACGTACACGCACACCTCAACACACACACACACACACACACATATGTACACACACACATATGTACACACACACACACATGCACGCACCCACACCCCCCACACGCACGCGCACATGCATCCATTCATACCACACACGCACCCACACCCCACACCCCACACACGCACGCACACACACACAACACATATGCAAAGACGCATATATACAAGTTTGTTTGGTTATTTTGTTGTTTTTATATCCCGCTCACTGGTGCTGTTTTTTTTTTATTTACCCTTTTTGTATTTTGTTTTATCCTACCACTCTGCTATACTATTTTTATCAGATCAATGACTTACTTTTTAGACAAGACTCTTTGTTGGTGTATTGGACGCTTTTTGTTGGTTGGTTACTAGGGCTTTTTATGATGCTATTATTTAACAATATAGGCATTTTATATGTATGTGTTTTGTTGATAATTTATAATGATGTTTGTATTTTATTTTGTTTTTATAATCAGGGGTTTGAGTAGTTGGGATAAAGCCTTAATCATATCTTGCGTAAAGTGTCTTTATTATAAAGTGGCTGGTCGATAAAAGACATTTAAGTTTTTATTAAGGTTGTTTTAGCAGATCGTTTTATGTAGATTGGGGGGTTGTCCGGGCTTGATTTAACTCAAAAGAGTCTGCTAGACCTAAATCAACAATCAATCAATCAATCAATGTCTGGGACATGTATTATTATTTGTAGACGGACATTTAGGATATGGGTATACATGTTTGATATTGGCTTGCGTGCTATCAGATATGGTTATGCATATTTTTATTTTTTTTACCGGCTGATATTGGCTTGCGTGTTATCAGATATGAGTATGCCTATTTTTTTTATTTTTTTTGTACCGGCTGAGTGCGGCATTTGTTTGTTGCGGCGTTCATTTAATGGTGTGCGGCAGCGAGCGGCCGGCAGCGGGCCGGCGTGCGGGGTGTGCGCGGGTGTGCGCGGGGCGTGCGTGCGCGGGCGGGCAGACCACTGCACCCATTTACATCTCGTGTGGTCTTGGTGTGGG